>JANRMT010062813.1:117817360-117848032 GCA_026402145.1 Polypterus bichir lapradei
TCCCTAAATAATAAAAAACATCATTTAAAAACTGCATTTTGTGTTTAATTGTGTTATATTTGACTAATGGTTACATGTGCTTGATGATCAGAAACATTTTGTGTGACAAACATGGAAAAGAATAAGAAATCAGGAAGGGGGCAAATAGTTTTTCACACCACTGTATACAACAAATTTCAGTCCACCTACAAAAGAATATGAAACCAAATTGAAACCAAATATTTTAGCATATTTTAGGTTTGAATTGAGAATTCATTGCTACATTCATGACAAATAATTAAAATATAATTTCCTGATATATGCTGGCTTCCTGAATACATAAAATAACTTACAATAAAGACAAAATCATTAGCACTGCTCTTTATTTAAGTATTATATCAGTACCCAACAGCACTGCAAAATTAGTTGACACAGGAAGATTACCTTGTATATAACACAAAAGTCAAATCCATATTATTATTGTACATTGTAGTTCAGGACTCTCATCTTGTCACAACTCACAGTCAGAAATGCATAACATAAACTTGCAAAATTTTAAGAGTGGTAACTTTGCCTAAAAACAGGACAAAGAAAATTTAACCTAACGTTAAATTCCACAAAAAAATCAAAATATTTATATTTATCTAATTGATTTTCAAATATTATGGTAATTATATACAGTACATCATAGACATGCATTTCCTGTTCTACATTTGGTTCACACAATTTTTCTTCTAGCATATTTGTATTTTCCCTTCAAATTATTTTGAATGTATGTACAATTTCTATTAATTGGTTTCTAAATCACACTTTACCTAATTTACAGTTACACTTAACTAATCATTTTGCTTCAAAATGTATCAAGTTAATTATGTTGGCCAGGCTTAAGTAGTGCCTCAGTGATTACTAACCAATAAACTGTTTCCATTCAGCTAAGGCTTTCCTGTATGATGCAGTTACATCCTTCTCATGAATTATGTCCAGTAATATTTCAGTTTGAATTGCAGAGACGACAGCGACAATACACTTAGGATATGTTAGATGTAGTGCATAATAATTGGCCATTAAGGTACATGATACCTTCCTGCAACATTTCTTGAGGGAAAGGTGTTACGGGCTCATTTCCAACAGCCAGCATGCAGTTCTCTTGGTCAGATTTATTATGCATCTACCTATTTATAATACTGAATTAATGTGCTAATTTTAACAGAAGCAGTTATACACAGCTTATAATTGAAATAGCAAAGAAATCACAAAAAATTGAAGATTGTTATATTCTGTTGAGCCCTTTTATTCAAATCGTTTAATGTATAATGTCATTCCTGTAGCTAACATTAAAAACAACCCTGAAAATTGCTGCCAGTCACAGATGGATAGAATTGCAGTAACTGTCTTTATTTTTCTTTTAAAAATTGTAAAAGTGCAAAGTTTTACCTTAAGGACATTAACTATGCCTCATGTTTTGTTTCCCAACTTTTTTGGGGGTAGAGAAAGTGAAGGAAACATGGATGGCAGAGCTCTAAACATGGTGATGGCATTTTTCACTAACAAAGGAAAAAAAAGAAAACAACATAATTAAAGTATCTTTCACTTTATGTTCTAATATAACTCCAACATTCTCATTTTAATGAAAACAACAACATACAGCAAGCATTAAATTAAGAATGATTTATACCATCAATTATATGATGTCTGGTATTATTTCACCTACTAATATGCTAGAACATGAATGAACAATTGAAGTGAACCTTACAATAGATCATATTTAACGTTTTAAGTATTCTTTAAAATATTCCTTCATTATTTATACCTAATAAAGGATAGTGTCAGTCCGTTTATTATTCTGTTGTGTCTTAAAAAGATGCTAGACAAAACTATTTACAATGCTAATAAATGGCTTTTTAAAAACATAATTAAAGGCAAAAATTTATTTCAGAATAACACAGTACAACTTTCTAATACAATGAAGAAAAAGGAACCTGGAATTCACTAATCAACAGTTACTGTCAAAGAGAGCAGGAATAATATTTTGCATGAAAATTTCTCAAAGTTTGGCTTACTATAATATAGACTTGGTCTTTATGAAAACAATGGCATAAAAAAGTGCAACCCTTTGAGCATCAACTGAAAAATATCATAACTTTAAACAACTTCAATTTGATTATCATTTAGGCCTATCATGCTGCAACACTGAGTAAAGTGCATAACTGTAAAATGAGTTTGAATAAAATATGCATGACAAATTTTACCCTCATCGTGCATATGTGGACACTTCAGGATCTTCTTCATTACACCATAAAATGGCGCTTTTCCATAAAAACTGGTCTATCTGCTCTTAACTTCTGCGATGTAGTTTGGAATATTCCAACTAAGAATACAACGCATTTCATCCATTACCTATAAAATAAGCACACTCTTCAAAGTCAGCACATATTTTGTTTTAAGAAACCATTTTCAAAAATATTTCAGTCAAATGCCTGTGTTTTATGTACTTACATGATCCAATTCATTAAAGCCTGGGTAAGCCTCCCATAGAATCTATAAATGACCTCTGTGCATTAAATTCATGATAAAGGAGCTGGGTAACTGCAAATTTATTTGGCTTTGGTTTCTTGTAAAGGTCCTGTAATGCTTTGTAGTGCCTGGCCTGTATTTGGAGGCAGTCAACTATTATGTCAACAGCTGCAAAAACATATACAGTACAATCCCTCTTAACTGGCCTTGCATTAACCGGCCTGTTAAAACAAAATAATTTTTTTTTAAATCCTGAGTTCTTCTTTATATGTATGCACTCCCTTCTTTCCTGGAAGATGAGAGGTATTTTAAAACCAGCAAACAACAAAACAGTGTTCAAATTAAATAAAGTGCAGTGTATCAAAAGTCTTCTTTAAATAAATAATCCATTAAAATGAGTGAATTAGTGGAGCTTAAAATCCATTACTTAAACAAGTCCTTTAAAAACAATGCAAACAATGTTAAAACAATGGCTGGAAGCGGTCTCTTAAAATCCAAAGCACGGTGTCTTCTTCTTTCTACCTGGCGGCTCCACTGCTTCTCCCATCGGGCTTCGCAACATGGGAGTCACCCTAGCTGCAGGTGCAGGTGCAGCTGCCTTCCACACTGGTCCGGTAGACCTCCGATCCCTGGCTACGTCAGGCTCCATCTGGACCGAGACTTGGGTTCTTTCTGCTGGGGCTAAACCACCCCAAATTCTCCATGACTGCCGCTGCCTTTCGACATCCAGTCGTCTTCAATACCGCTCACTCCAGCTCCGTGATCGCTCAGCTGGAGCAACTGCTTTCTTCAGCATCACGAATTCCCCGAGAACAAGCAGCCACACATACCACTCCCCTCGCGAGACCTGAGTGCGGCGATTATTTATTTAAAAAGTGGCCTTTTTGACTTGAGCTGTGGACCCGCTACACCACACTGTCCAGTCGTTGTACGAGGAAAAAAAACCCATGTGTGAAATCGTGGATGAAGCCTTGTGGATATGGTTTCTTCAGGAACGTCGAAGAGGTACAGTACATACCTTAGAAATATTTTTCTACATGAAAATAGGTATGCGTCGGATTAACCGGCCAAAACGGCAACCGGCCATGGGTCCAGTCCCGAGGTGGCCGGTTAAGAGGGATTGTGCTGTAAATGAATAATTAAATCACTTGTGTTTTCTAAACAGTCTGAACTAAGATGGGATATGACCATCTCTATTGTGCACTTACCAGATGGTTCACATTCTTTTTCTGCTGTAACTTCTTGGGTATAACTAGGAGGTGACAAGTGTTGCTGAAGCAATAGAATTCCCCGATGATGCAGTGGAAATCAGCCTCGCCTGAATTTTTGACTTCAGCAACATCAGGCTTGTCAGTGGTGACACTGAGACATCTCTTTATTTATTTGAGGCATAGAGCCCTGTCGCTTCTGGGGTGTGTGAATATTCTGTAGCCTTTTCAGGAGTTGTTGAAACACAGGTTCCCGTAATGAGATTACACTCTTTTAAAAAGTGTGCAAGTGAACACAAGGTGTGACTGCTCAGTCTAAAACCCCTATAAAAACTAGTTATTTACACACACCCATGAATTTTGATCTTCAGCTGCATGTAGCATTGGATAATACTTGACTATACGTTTTGCCATTGAAGAAACCTCATGTTTGAAGGTATATCTGTCTTCCCTTGTTGTTGTCCTCAGTATGGGCACCATGTTGGTCACTGTATTTCTAAGTAATCTACATCGAAGATCCTTTGAAAGAATACAATGCTTCTCTTTCCCTATGTGCTGCAGTTCAAAGTAATGTTTTCTGAACTGCTCCAACTCACTGTCACTATGAAGTATGTATTCGGGGCTTGGAACTCGAATGATTTTAGAGGGGCTGACTTCTCTTAAAAGTTTTCTGGAACATCCTTGCTCACTGGATTGAGGGGTAGGCATTTTTTGAATATTGCATTCAGAAGAGGAGAGAGATGTACAGCTGTCTTGTAAGTTATCTTGCTGCACAGAAAACTGCAGCTCCTGTTAAAAAAATACAGCAAAAGGACATTGAAAATAGTCACCAGTTATCAATAAACTGTTTATGAATTATGAACTTTGATGAAGCCTGACATAAATGGAAATATTTACTTTTATTTAACATAAATGAAATTAGTAATCAAAGACAGCATTGCTCAAAAATCTGACCGCTTATATTTTCATTGTTAAATTTTTAGGTAACTAAAAACAAGATAGTACTCATCTTCTTTACTTCCTGATAAAACACAGAAACAATATAATATGTGCTCAGTTATCTATTTATACGGAGTATTTTCACAATATGTTGTCCATCCATCCTCTTCCACTTATCCGGGGTCAGGTCGCGGGGGCAGCAGCTTGAGCAGAGAGGCCCAGATTTCTCTCTCCCCGGCCACTTCTTCCAGCTCTTCCGGGAGAATCCCAAGGCGTTCCCAGGCCAGCCGGGAGACATAGTCCCTCCAGCGTGTCCTGGGTCTTCCCCGGGGCCTCCTCCCAGTTGGACGTGCCCGGAACACCTTACCAGGGAGGCGTCCAGGAGGCATCCTAATCAGATGCCCGAGCCACCTCATCTGACTCCTCTCGATGCGGAGGAGTAGCGGCTCTACTCTGAGCCCCTCCGGATGACTAAGCTTCTCACCCTATCTTTAAGGGAAAGCCCAGACACCCTGCGGAGGAAACTCATTTCAGCCGCTTGTATTCGCGATCTTGTTCTTTCGGTCACTACCCATAGCTCATGACCATAGGTGAGGGTAGGAACGTAGATTGCCTTACGGCTCAGCTCTTTTTTCACCACGACAGACCGATGCAGAGCCCGCATCACTGCAGATGCCGCATCGATCCGCCTGTCGATCTCACGGTCCATTCTTCCCTCACTCGTGAACAAGACCCCGAGATACTTGAACTCCTCCACTTGGGGCAGGATCTCTCCCCCAACCCTGAGAGGGCACTCCACCCTTTTCCGGCTGAGGACCATGGTCTCGGATTTGGAGGTGCTGATTCTCATCCCAGCCACTTCACACTCAGCTGCGAAACGATCCAGAGAGAGCTGAAGATCACGGCCTGATGAAGCAAACAGGACAACATCATCTGCAAAAAGCAGTGACCCAATCCTGAGTCCACCAAACCGGACCCCTTCAACACCCTGGCTGCGCCTAGAAATTCTGTCCATAAAAGTTATGAACAGAATCGGTGACAAAGGGCAGCCCTGGCAGAGTCCAACTCTCACTGGAAACGGGCTCGACTTACTGCCGGCAATGCGGACCAAGCTCTGACACCAGTTGTACAGGGACTGAACAGCTCTTATCAGGTGGTCTGGTACCCCATACTCCCGGAGCACCCCCCACAGGATTCCCCGAGGGACATAATCGAACGCCTTTTCCAAGTCCACAAAACACATGTAGACTGGTTGGGCAAACTCCCATGAACCCTCCAGGACCCTGCTAAGGGTGTAGAGCTGGTCCACTGTTCCGCGACCAGGACGAAAACCACACTGTTCCTCCTGAATCCGAGGTTCGACTATCTGACGGACCCTCCTCTCCAGAACCCCCGAATAGACTTTTCCAGGGAGGCTGAGGAGTGTGATCACTCTGTAGTTGGAACACACCCTCCGGTCCCCTTTTTTAAAGAGGGGTACCACCACCCCGGTCTGCCAATCCAGTGGCACTGTCCCCGATGTCCATGCGATGTTGCAGAGACGTGTCAACCAAGACAGTCCTACAACATCCAGAGCCTTGAGGAACTCTGGGCATATCTCATCCATCCCCGGGGCCCTGCCACCAAGGAGTTTTTTGACCACCTCGGTGACCTCAGTCCCAGAAATGGGAGAGCCCACCTCAGAGTCCCCAGGCTCTGCTTCCTCATTGGAATGCATGTTAGTGGGATTGAGGAGGTCTTCGAAGTACTCCCCCCACCGACCCACAACATCCCGAGTCGAGGTCAGCAGCGCACCATCCCCACCATTTACGGTGTTGACACCGCACTGCTTCCCCCTCCCGAGACGCCGGACGGTGGACCAGAATCTCCTCGAAGCCGTCCATAAGTCGTTCTTCATGGCCTCCCCAAACTCCTCCCATGCCCGAGTTTTTGCCTCAGCAACCAAGCCGCATTTCTCTTGGCCTGCCGGTACCTATCAGCTGCCTCCAGAGACCCACAGGACAAAAAGGTCCTATAGGACTCCTTTTTCAGCTTGTTGGCAACGCTCACCGCCGGTGTCCACCAACGGGTTCGGGGATTGCCGCCATGACAGGCACCAACCACCTTACGGCCACAGCTCCGGTCAGTCGCCTCAACAATAGAGGCACGGAACATGGCCCATTTGGACTCAATGTCCCCCACCTCTCTCGGATGTGGTCGAAGTTCTGCCGAAGGTGGGGGTTGAAGCTACTTCTGACAGGGGACTTTGCCAGCCATTCCCAGCAGACCCTCACAACACGTTTGGGCCTACCAGGCTTGACCGGCATCCTCCCCCACCATCGAAGCCAACTCACCACCAGGTGGTGATCAGTTGACAGCTCCGCCCCTCTCTTCACCCGAGTGTCCAAGACATGTGGCCGCAAGTCCGATGACACAACCACAAAGTCCTAGGGTGTCCTGGTGCCAAGTGCACATATGAACACCCCTATGCTTGAACATGGTGTTCGTTATGGAAAATCCGTGACGAGCACAGAAGTCCAATAACAAAACACCGCTCGGGTTCAGATCAGGGCGGCCATTACTCCCAATCACGCCCTTCCAGGTTTTACTGTCATTGCCCACGTGAGCATTGAAGTCTCCCAGCAGAACGAGGGAGTCCCCAGAAGGTATGCCCTCTAGCACCCTCTCTAGAGACTCCAAAAAGGGTGGATACTCCAAACTGCTGTTCGGCATATACGCACAAACAACAGTTAGGACCCTTCCCCCCACCCGAAGGCGGAGGGAGGCCACCCTCTCAATCACCGGGGTAAACCTCAATGCACAGGCTTCAAGTTGGGGGGCAATAAGTATGCCCACACCTGCTCGGCGCCTCTCACCAGGGGCAACTCCAGAGTGGTAGAGAGTCTAGCCCCTCTCAAGGAGATTGGTTCCAGAGTCCAAGCTGTGCGTCGAGGTGAGTCCGACTATATCTAGCAGGAACCTCTCGACCCTGCGCACTAGCTCAGGCTCCTTTCCCTTCAGAGAGGTGACATTCCACGTCCCAAGAGCTAGTTTCTGTAGCCGAGGATCAGATCGCTAAGGTCCCCACCTTCAGCCACCATCCAACTCACACTGCACCCAACCACCTTGGCCCCTCCCATAGGTGGTGAGCCCATGGGAAGGAGGACCCACGTTACCTGTTCGGGCTGTGCCCGGCCGGATCCCATGGGTGAAGGCCCAGCCACCAGGCACTCGCCATCGAGCCCCACCTCCAGGCCTGGCTCCAGAGGGGGGCCCCTGTGACCCGCGTCCGGGCAAGGGAAAACGTCGTCCAAAGTTTTCGCTCATCACTGGAGGTTTATTGAACCGCTCTTTGTCTCATCCCTCACCTAGGACCAGTTTGCCTTGGGTGACCCTACCAGGGGCATAAAGCCCCAGACAACATAGCTCCTAGGATCACTGGGACACGCAAACCCCTCCACCACGATAAGGTGATGGTTCAAGGAGGGGACACTATGTTGTATTTAACTAAATAAGTGCTACATGAATACAGTGAAATTCTTACTTGTGTGTGCTAATTAACATGTAACAAGATATCATGCTCTGGCACCATGATAAAGTTTATCAAAACATTTGTAAATTAATATAGATTAATATTAAGATTCATATGGTGAGGTGGACATGTTGGGGCAACAGCCTTGATGGATGTATCAGCTGTCCTGTGCCCAGGTGTGACATTTCAAACTGCTTTTATTGAATTATGGAAAATTTTAATTGAGAAGGACCAAGCCCAAGTTTCTACTCTTCAAATGTCCACATCTATAAATATCACAAATGTCCTCCTTTTCCCTATTATCATTTATATTTCTTCCCTGCTTGATCTCAAATATCATCAGGATGTGGACACTTCTGACATAAAAGTTGCTACAGGAGTCTTTAATCTCAACAAAAAGAACATAGCAAAAGTGATAATAACTACATTGTTTGCTCAACAATATTTCTTAAAAAAATAAATAATGCTGACCTCTTGATGTACTGCTGCCATGAGGTTTTTCTTTGAAGAAAATGTTCAGATCTTCACATGAAAGAGTCCCTAGAAGATCTTCTGTAATATTTGCAACTTGAAAGCAACAGAGAAGACCAGTAATTCATTCATATTTGGACGTCATCTGCACAATTACCGGCAGTCATTTCCAACTCAGGTTTTAGGCTTCAAGTGCAAAATTTACAAATTTTGATAAGTTTAAGAGTTTCTTGAAAGATGGTACAAGTGCAAATCATGATACCCTTTTAAAAATGTTTTATATTTTGTTTCTTTTCTGAACAAGTATATCATACTGAGGTTTTAGGCAAGTAGAGATATCCTACAGAGGTGTATTTACTGTCTTGCCTGATCAAGGACACGATACATACGACTTAATTTCAATTTTTTATAGAAAATTTAAGTGTGAGTGGGGAACTCTTGGAGGTCCCTAATTTGTGCTCCTGACGCACTCATGTATGGTATTGATATCGAAGTTAAGGGGAATGGGTGCCCCCCTTGCAGCGATCTTTTTATATTCGAGCAATGAGCTTACAATTGTGGATACCTCAAAATCAATAATAATTTTAAAATACTGGCCTCTAAATTTTAAAGTTTTTCTTTAAAGGTATCTCAAATAGAAGCGACTTGGGTCGCATTCGCTTTTACTACCGGTGATAGCGTGAGGCGTGTGCAATGCAGTTAGAACTTAGCACATTTTTAAAAGATACATTTAAAATTTATTTTTAAGCAAACAGAAGTCTATATCAGAACGCCTTTAACAACTTTTTTAATAAAATCACTGTAACAAATAAATAAATCAACGACATTTAACTAACATTTATTTCATAACAACTCTCTGTATATATGAAATTTAACAATGATGGTGCTCGATAAAAAGAGCCCATTGTTACTGTGCATCCTCAAACCATTCATTAATGCCTAAAATGGCAAGAGAAGCACTAAATGTATCAATATGTTCGAATGCAAGAACTGCGTGCAGTGGAAGTTATAATTCAGGCCAGTGTTTGCTGGATAAATTGCAATGGTGAAAACCGGAAATGAAAAAATAAATATTTATAACATAAAAACCTGTGTTTATTTTTTAAATTTTATATAATGGTTACACAAAACTAGCTTGCCCCACTACTTCTGTTTTGTGCTGTAATGATTATAGGGGTCAACGTGGACAGGTGAATTCTTCTGGATTCATAAAAACAGAATGCACTGCAGCAACAGTAAATGTCAATTAGAAACTTACCATTTAATATTTCCAGTGTGACTTCGTCAAGTGAATCAATTTTTTTATATGCGGAAATATGTTACTTATCAGCTGCGAAGAGCAAAGCAGTATATTACACCACATAATGGATACCGTCGCTCAGCACTCGTGCTTTTGCTGTTTAAACACCAAAGATGATTTGGCGTTGTTTTATTTGCTGCTCGTTTGTGGCTTTGAGTTTCAAATGACTTTTGAGCCACATCAACACTAGACATTATATTGTTTGGAGTTTCAAGTTGATGATGCTGTGTTCTTTGATAGAGATGTTTTGTCATTTGAAATTAAAATCCTTAACCTGGATAAATCCACCTGTTTTGTTGATGCTATGAAGCTGGTTAAATTTAATTCCTGTGAGAATACATGAATGAAAAACAAAATATATATTCTTGTGAGTACTACCATAGAAATATCATTGAAGTATATAAAACTTTTAAAGATTACTACATTCTTGAACTTTTCTTTTTATATTAATAAATTCCAGCAACACTGTTTGGATTAAGCCATTTATTTGACACAGTGACAAAACTCTTGCACACGTTTTATACAAGGGTAATTTATTTTAAAATGTGGAAACCATTTTGATTTGAAAAAAATGTCACCATTTGAATATAATAAAGTACTACCCTTTGCAGGGAACACAGCTGTTAAATCATACTAGCTGCAGAGAAAGGCCACTGAATTAGACAAGTGTTAATCTGAAATGTTGTTGTTGTTGTTAAGAAAATCGAGGTTGTATTCTAAAACCTTTCTGGAATAACAAGAGTTTAATTCAAGTCTCGGGGTTGTGTCTTACTCATTTCTTAAAACAAGATAAACCTAGAAAGTTTTGGTTCTTGAAATAAGAATATATGTCCTTCTACGCTCATCACTGTGGTTGATTACAGGCTTTTCTCTCATAGTTGTGCTTTTTTTAAGTCCAAATATTCTTGGAATTACACTTTATATTTAAGTCAGATAGCTTAAGACCAGTTATCTTGAATTGAGCAAAATAATCTAGCAAGTACATTGCAACATGAGATATTTAATCTCTTCGGGCAAAATATTAGATATATTACCTTAAAATAAGAAATTTTTACTTGTTAAGAAAAAATGTTCTGCAGTGTGTCTCCAGTCCTGACTAGTCCATGCTATGCGAGGTCCCCTTTTATGACACCCTCACACCGTTAGTCTGCAGATGTCACCTGTGTGGGTTCCACTCTAGTTCAGTTGACAACACCTTCTCTAGACATTATCTAGGCTTTTCAGTTAGGCCAGAGCATTATAATTAATAATATAATTATTCATCACAGAGCATATATTATTCTGTTTTATGAAGGAAGTTAGTGCAAGTGTTAAGCTCAGACCACAAACATTACAGCACAGTGGTAGCAGAGTGGTAGTGATATGCATTACTTATGCCGTATTGAGTAGACATGGCTTTAAGACAGCTAATACACAGGACATTTAAAGTCACAACTTCCTTGATTTTTCAGCTGTTAGTTAATTTTCACTCCAAATCAAATTAATAAAGCACAACAACAACAACATTTATTTATATAGCACATTTTCATACAAATAATGTAGCTCAAAGTGCTTTACATGATGAAGAAAAGAAAAATAAAAGACAAAGTAAAAATTGAAATAAGACAACACTAATTAACATAGAATAAGAGTAAGGTCCAATGGCTAGGGATGACAGAAAAAACAAAAAAAAACTCCAGAAGGCTGGAGAGAAAAAATAAAATCTGCAGGGGTTCCAGACCATGAGACCGCCCAGCCCCCTCTATAACAAGTGTGTTATATAAAAACGTGTTTCATAAAAGGTCACTATTAACTGTTATATATGTTTATTTTAACATTTAGAATATGAGAAGAGCACCGTGTAGAATGTGAGCATTTTGGGGGACAGTGTAAACAGCACATCAGATTGTCAGGACTCTTCTGCTCAATTTGTAAATGCATTTAAAAATAAACAATTCCAAGGCATTAAAATGTATATATAGATTATATAAATATTACATTATACACAGTACAATTGTGCTATGCATCACAGTGAAATCTATACACAACTTACCCCCCTCTACCAGTACCACAGTACTGACAGCACGCAAAGTGACACTGAACATTTCTCCTGAAGGAATAGCTCCATGAGCTAGGTAAATCAGCATGAGGGTGGTTTAGGAGGGATTTGGTTGGTGCCTATGGCTTTATTGGTATCTTAATGGTTGAGAAAGGGAGAGTGGGGAAAGAAAGGTGAATCTTCTTCTTCTTTGACTGCTCCCGTTGGAGGTTGCTACAGTGGATCATCTTGTTCCATATCTTCCTGGCCTCTTCATCTTGCTGTCTCACACACATCACCTGCATGCCTTCTCTCACCACATTCATAAACCATCTCTTAGGCCTTCCTCTTTTCCTCCTGCCTGGCAGCTCTATTCTTAGCATCCTTTTCCCAATATACCTAACATCTCTCCTCTGCACATGTCCACACCAATGCAATCTCACCTCTCTGACGTTGTCTCCCAACCATCCAACCTGAGCAGACCCCCTAATATATTCATTTCTAATCATGTCCATCCTTGTCACACCCAATACAAATCTTAGCATCTTTAACTCTGCCACCTCCAGCTCTGCCTTCTGCTTTCTGGTCACTGCCACCGTATCCAACCCTTCTCCAACTCCAACTCTAACCCTAACAAAGCTGGTCTCGCTACCATCCTGTAGACCTTCCCTTTCACTCTTGCTGATAACCATCTATCACAAATTACTCCTGACATTCTTATCCACCCATTCCACCCTGCCTGCACTCTCTTTTTCACCTCTCTTCCACAATCCCTGTTACTCTGTACTGTTGATCCTAAGTATTTAAACTCATCCACCTTCACCAACTCTATTCCATTGCAAATAAGAAAGGGCTCAGAGCCGATCCCTGATGTAATCCTACCACCACGTTGAAGGCATCCATCACTCCTACCACAGACCTCACCACTGTCACACTTCCCTCACACATATCTTATACAACTCTTACATACTTCTCTGCCACTCCCGACTTCCTCATAAAATACCACAACTCCTCTCGAGGCACACTGTCATATGCTTTCTCCAGGTCCACAAAGACACAATGCAACTCCTTCTGGCCTTCTCTATACTTCTCCATCAACAACCTCAGAGCAAACATCACATTTGTGGTGCTCTTTCTTGGCATGAAACCATACTGCTGCTCACTAATCATCACCTCACTTCTTAACCTAGCTTCCACTACTGTTTCCCATAACTTCATGCTGTGACTCATCAATTTTATCCCCCTGTTACTACAGTCTTGCAAATCCCCCTTATTCTTAAATATTGGTACTTCTCCACTCCACTCCTCAGGCATCTTCTCACTTTCCAAGATTCTATTAAACAATCTGGTTAAAAACCGCCACCTCTCCTAAACACCTCCATGCTTCCACAGGTATGTCATCTGGACCAACGACCTTTCCATTCTTCATAGCTGTTCTTACTTCCTCTTTGCTAATCCATTGCACTTCCTGATTCACTATTGCCACATCCTTCTCTTTCTCGCATTCTCTTTATTCATCAGCCTCTCAAAGTACTCTTTTCATCTTCTCAACTCACCCTCCTAACTTATGAGTATGTTTCCATGTTTATCCTTTATGACCCTAACCTGTTGCACATCTTTCTCAGCTCGGTCCCTCTGTCTAGCCAATCGGTACAAGTCCTTTGCACCCTCCTTAGTGTCCAACCTCTCATACGCCTTTTCTTTAGCCTTCACCACCTCTTTCTTCACCTTGTGCCTTATCTCCTTGTACTCTTGTCTACTTTCTACATCTCTCTGACTATCCCTCTTCTTCTTCGCCATCCTCTTCCTCTGTATACTCTCTTGTACTTCCCCATTCTACCACCAGGTTTCCTATTACTCCTTCCTCTGTCCATTTGTCACTCCAAGCACCCTTCCTGCTGTGACCCTTACTACTTCCGCTGTAGTATCCCAACTGTCTGGTAAGTCTTCACTGCCACCCAGTACCTGTCTTGCCTCCTCCCTAAATTCAACCATGCAATCTTCCTTTTTCAACTTCCACCATTTGATCCTTGGCTCGGCCCTCACTCTCCTCCTCTTTTTGATCTCCAACGTCATCCTACAGACCACCATCCTATGCTATCTAATTATACTTTCTCCTGCCACCACTTTGCAGTCTTTAATCTCCTTCAGATTGACTCTTCTGAACAGGATATAATCTACCTGTGTGCATCTTCCTCCTCTCTTGTATGTCACCCTATGTTCCTCCCTCTTCTTAAAATATGTACTCACCACAGTCTTACCCATCCTTTTCGCAAAATCCATTTTCATCTGACCTTCTTCATTCCTCTTCTTGATACCATACCTAACCATCACCTCTTCGTCTCCTCTGTTTCCTTCAACAACATGTCCATTGAAATCTGCTCCAATCAGCACTTATTTTCCCTTGGGTACACTGTCCATCACTTCATCCAACTCACTCCAGAAATCTTATTTTTCATCCATCGCACACCTAACTTGCGGAGCATATGCACTAGCAACATTCATCATCACACCTCCAATTTCTAGCTTCATAATCATTACTCTGTCTGACACTCTTTTCACTTCCAAAACAATTGACACATTGTTCCTTCAGAATAGCTCCTACCTCATTTCTCCTACCATCCACACCATGATAGAACAATTTGAATCTAACTCCAATCCACACGGCCTTACTCCCTTTCCATTTAGTTTCTTGTATGCACAATATATCAACCTTCCTTCTCTCCATCATATCAGCTAACTCTCTCCCCTTACCAGTGATACTGCCAACATTCAAAGTTCCTACCCTCGGCTCCACTCTCTTTACCTTCCTCCTCTCCTCTTTCCTCCAGACACGTCTCCCCCCTCTTCTTCTCTTTCTTTGGCCAACACTAGCCCAATTTCTGCCAGCACCCTGTTGGCTAACAGTACTGGTGGTGGTCATTGTTAACCCGGTACTTGACCGATCTAGCATGGAAATCTGTATTGTTGTCCACATGTTGAGCTCATGTTTTGCATGAAAGCCATTATGGGCAATCCTTTCTCAATGACCTTCCATGCCAGGTGAGGCTATTGGAGGCTACGTTCTCGCAGACAACCAGTGCTATGGCAGCAGGAAGAATTCCAGTGTGTGGTAGTGTTTGATGATATTTGATTTCCACAGGTCTGGTTTGATCTCTCTTAGTGTACCTTAACAAACCAAGTGATGTCCAAGTAAGGGATTACAGAGATTTTCACTTGATCCTTCTGTATGTCTTCCAGAGAGATAGGAACAAATAGTGAGGCATAGAGCTGCATAGACCTGACTATAGGGATGTTGCTAAGAGTCTTCTTTGCCTAGACTAGAGCAAGGTGTGGATATCATTTCTACTTTGCATCCAACTTTGTACATATGTAATTACTGAACTGATAGTTTAAAGTCCAAAATCGCAAAGCCCAGGCTAGGATGTTAAATTTGTATGTCATTGTTGACAACCACTATGTCACCATGTAACATTCCTTAAAAATATTAGGTAGGAATGTATATTGAATATTAAAAACATATTTTTTTTCCTCTGTTTTGTTATCTTGATCTATCTTGTATTCTAATTTGTCCTAAAGTTAACAAACAGATGAGCTTAAATTGCCCTTATGAGGTGAGACAACATATACAGTATTCTACTTATGGGTGCAAACTTGCCTGGTTTTGTTTTTTTGCCGTTAGTTTTCAATGTGTAATTCTCTGTAAGTATGATAACTTTGTCTTCTGGGGAGAGTGATGTATATGAATACATTTACATATATTCTTTTAACTGTTTAATGTTTGTAAATATGTGCAGCATTCTGTACTTTCTAAAAGGGAAATGCTTATTAAAAAAATGAATATTTTAGCACTGTAATGCAATGGTGTAATCCGCAGTGATCAATATTAATCAGTGTGTCACTGGGATCTGTGTATTTAATAATTCTTGACCTTGCATAAATAGCTTGCTTATGTAGGATACTTTTTGTTGTCATTATTATGGTACCTCAGCCTTTGAGAATGTTTTAGCCACAAATCTATTTATTCTACTAAAGCAATATAATTAGAGTAGATAAAATCCCATAGAGAAATTCAATGTTATCTTAAAGTTAAAAAAAAAAAAAAAAGTGTTACCATACTCTGGTACTTGAGAACCCCACCACAACTGGACCGCAAACATGTTGCAGTACTGAGCTGCTTAATCCTGGAACTTTTGAATTATGGCCCTTTGTAGCCCCTCAGATGTCTGTACTTGAGCACTTGAACAAGACAAAAGTTGGAGTTGAGAGAGCACCTAACCTATTAGAGAGATAGAGGAAGCATTATGACCGTTATAACATCGTTCATCCTGCTGATACTTATTTGTTGGTCTCCCAGCAGAGCCTCATGAGGACTGGGCTGAATGATTCTCTAATACAAGCTAAGTATAACATTATTTGTTTTGTGATTTGATTGGTGGTGGTTGTATCGCCATTGAGTCTTTCAGACAGCACTGTATGTAAGTGGAATGACTTTAACATAATCACTGAAATAGGTTCATTTGTGGAGCTAACATTCACTGGATGTGGGTGTGCATGTTAAATTAAAATTGCAATCTGTAAATGTGCCTGGTGTTAGTTGGCCTTTTAATCTAGTTATGACTTTAGCATTGTTTCCTGCCTTACCCAGCAAAACTATAAGCATGAGCTCCAGCTTAACACAGCCCTGGAACAGGTAAAGCTGTATTATATCAAAATATACACTTCATCTAATAAACCTAGTTAAATTAAAACACAAATGAAATATATGATAATCAACAAATCAAATATTTTTGTTTCTGACAATTCAGGGTGCTGAGAGTTGGATACTTCCTTACATTGCTACTTAGTTTGCAGAACTATGAACACTATAGAGTACCTGTTGCTGCAGGTTTCTATCCCATAGACACCTGGGAGAAGCGAAACAGTGTCTGCACACCACTTTTAGGAAATTTGCATTTAGCTTTGATGTGCCACTATAAGAAATTGCCCTTTTGCATTTACATTTTTTTGCTTTGGAAACGTTTGTATCATAGTGACTTGCAAAACAATCTGGGGACTGTTTTGGAACAAGTGCTGTAGGACATTGTTGTAAAACTGCCCGCCACAAGTGAGGAGCTCAGAACAAAATACAAGCGAGTTACACTTGGCCGGTCACCAAAACCTAACAATGCCATTATCAGTAAGACAGAAGTTCACCTAACAATGGAGTCTTCCAACACTTCTTAAACACATTGAGAGAGTGAGATGTTCAAATGAAGGTGTACAACTCATTTCACCAGCTAGGAGTCACACATGAAGAGTCTGGATATCTGTCACTGTAATACTTAAGTCTAGTACTCCTTAAATCTTTAATATATGTACACTGTCAGTTTAATGACAGTGGCATTTATACTTTTGATCTTAACATTCTAATAAGACTAAAAACTTGAAAAACTAAAAAAAAAAAAAAATACTGATTACTATGCTATAGTGGTTAGTGCTACTGCCTCACAGTTTAGTTCCTGGCCTGTGTGGAATTTAAATATTCTCCATGCATCAGCCCTAATCCAAAATCCCATCCATACACCTGCAATTTCCCCACCCCCCTCACCAACAAATGCAGGTTGGCTTTACTGCCCTAAAGTGCCCTATGTGGATGTGTCTGGTGATGGACCGGAGTCCATCCACTGCAGGTTTGATTCTTGCGTTGCCCTCAGTGCTTTTGGGATGGCTTCTGGTTCTTCATGATCTTATAGTAGACAAAACAGGGTTAGAAATTAGACAAATGGTAAGATCAATGGTTAATACAGTTTAATCTCTTTAAAATATTTTGGATATACAAGTCTGTGAAGCTATAGCATCTGGCCAATGGCAATTATTGTTTGTGCATTTCTAAAGCTTAGTTGCCACATTGGGAGACTGGAGGGAAAAATATTGTGAGGCATGCAGCATGAAATCAATCTGACTGTGCACGACTGGTAAACCCTAAGAATGTTGGGAGGCTTGTCAGAGTAATAATGAGTAATTGACTTGATTCCACTAGAATAAGATTTAAAGGAGGTTAATTAAAGAACCAAGATTAGGGCAATTAAAATTAATTACTACTTCTGTCTTCCTGATCCTTTTAAAAGTTTGACCAATCAACGTTCACACATAATTTACTGTGAGAAATAGGGGAATTCTTATATGCATATTGTGGCAGCAGCTACTGTTATTCATGAGAAGCCCCAGCAGTCTTGCTGCAGAGGCTGCATTTTATATAATTGTAGCAATCACTATAATTGACTGCTATTAAGTTTTTCCCATTCTGCTTCTCTTCTTGGCGGACTGTGGTGGCACTGCCAATTTTGAAAAAGCTGCCCCTCCTGATTTTCAACATGGCATTGGAGGAGTTGTGTCAATGCAAGTGGTGAGCCCAGTAACTTTAAAAAGGCTGGATGGACAACAGTCCTAAGAATGTTGAACTGCAATCTTCGTTCTCTATTTTCTGTGATGTCGATGGTTTAAGAAAGGAAGTCACTGAAAAATAATCATTCTCTGTACATATTTTGTGGTGTTTTTTTGCATGTCATTTTAATTTAGCTATAATGTAACAGTAATATTTTATATTATTTTGAGCATGTCAGTGGAACTGTTATTCCTAACAATGAATAACACTGAACCACATTTCAGAATTTTTTTTTTAGCAAAGTCTGCATTATTTTGGATGTTGAAGAAAGAACCCATGTAGACGAAGGGAGGATGCACAAACTTCACACATACAGCGTCCAAGCTGGCATTTAATCCCATAACTCTGGAGTTATGACTCAGCACCACATTATTTACAAATCAGTTTACACAATTAGAAGGTCACCACAGGATTTAGTAAATATATGCTTGCACAAAATATTCTTTTATGTGTAAATGTTATTAATAACAAAACCCCCAGAGAATTAAAGACAAGGCAGTCAAGTTAAAAATTACATTTGTTTATTGATGGCTGGATGATCCATTTTGTAGGAACAACCTCAATTCCCAGAGCAGTGTACAGTAAGAGCAGATCACATATGGTCTTAAATTGCCATGTCTCCACACCACATACTACATTCAGTAAGAACACTCTACTCAGGGATCTCTCCACTCAAGTATAGCATATTTTGGAACATTTTAAGCACAGAAAAACAAAGTGTGGGAAAGGCAAACTGTATGCGGGAAAAATGAAATCAACACGATGACAGAGTACATTAAGTTTGTTGTTAAAGTTTTAGACTAGACTATTTTTTTTCTTGTTGACAATAACTGACAGTTTCCCTGGCACTGAAACTGTAGACTGTGAACTGATGGAAACGATAGCATACACTGTTGTGAAAGTCAAGCCAGAGGGTTTTACATGTGAATAAGTCTCTTCCACTGCACGTGATACCACTCTGATTGGGCTGGAAGATCAAACCATTGTCTTCAGCAGAAAACCACTTTAAGTGACAATCAGTGATCACAATTAATTGATTGTATTAATGAATGTTAAGCTTAAACTGAAGGATGCCACATTATATTTAAGAGTGGAAAAGTAGACTACCAAAATCAAAGAGGGATTTTGATGAAAATTAGGGAAAACATAAGGAATTAGGTGATCAAGGTGTTATACCAGCTTTATGTTCTGTGGCAGTGCCTGTGATTTAAATTTGAATGCTGATTTACACATCAACGATAAGAGGGAAGGAAGGCGGATTCTGTGTGAATCAGAATGTTCTTCATTCAGTGTCCAAGAGGCCCAATTTGCACAGTATGTGTAAAGCTTTACACACCTTATAAAGATTGTAGTTGTTTACTTCTTGAAATGCAGGGGGACCCCATTCTGTGACTTTTCAAAATATAGGTTATGTGTCATGTGATAGAGCACTCTGCCTTTTTTTGGTAAATTCTATAACAGTAACAGTACAAGTGATTTGTTTTTTCCCTCTGGGATGCAAAAAGTTAGAAGGGTAATGCCCCAAACATAAGCAAAAAGCCAACTTTTGAAAAACTTCCATGTTCAGATACCAGAAATACTGTAGATATGCAATACTGGACATATACAGCTGTGGAGGAATATCTCTGTGAGAAAATTTGAGAACAAGTAAAAATTTGAGAAGAAAACAGAAGAGACTTGAATGTACGACCATGGCTAAATGAGTTATTTAGAAAGAGGGTTGCAAAAGAAAAAATGCAGAATATGTACGGGATTAAAGAATCATATGGGAGACGGGCAAGAACGTAGTTTTATGAGGTAGGCTATGAAGAACATGTTTACAGAGCTCAAGGGACAAATTTAACAACAGAAATGCACGTGTGACACCAAACACAGACAAAGGGAAGACTAGCTAAAAGCTGAATTGCAAAATATAAAGCTGTTTCAAGAGAATTAAATATTTATAGACTAATAAACTTCTGAGGTTTGTCTTCCCGCCATTGATGAAAAGTTGAGTCTCTGTCCAACAATGTTTACATTTTTGCATATTTATTGGGACAAATTACATCTTAGTTAACTAACCAGCCTGATAGACTAAGTGGCCACCTCTACTTTGGCAACATTTTAGGTTATATGCTCTTTTCTAAAAAGTAAACTATCAGCGAAAAGTTCTTTTGTAAAACACTCTTAAAACAAAGACATTGAATGTTATGACCACTGAGAAACTCCACTGAAGCAATTGGCTGCTCAGTGAGAGGTGACTACCAAGCCACACAAAGCTGGGGGAAATGAAAATGGATACCTCATTTGGTTAAAACACACCACACGTCACTATGAATGTGGCAGATGGCCATCTCAGTATCTGAAGTGCTCATGTTTAGCAACAGATCAGCTTGCCAAATTTTATGCCATTTAAAAAAAAAAAAAAAAAAAGAATAAGATCTGACGTCAACAAAAAGAGGCAGCATGTTGTCATACTTGCAGTTTGCTTGAAGAGATTGCCAACGAATTAGAGATTCTTGCATATTGTATGGCCTGATTGTTGGATTCAATCATAGCCCACCAATATGCTGCTCAGTTCTTGTAAGGTGACCCAAGTGAAATGTCGAGAGTTGTCAACCCATTCCTGCTTATAACTATGGCATGCTAAAGCATAATTCATTCTTAGCAAAGCAGTCCATTTAAACTATTTTACTTACTGACTCAAGGTACATTTATAACATAAAGAATGTCACTGTGACTTTTTTTAATTTGCTCATATCAGAAATGATAAAAAAAAGAAAATCCAACGTTGTCAAGATGGAGTATGGCTGGGAAAATACATGTTTTAAAGGAGCTAGTACTCCAGAATTTGGACCTAAAACTTGGAAACAACCATTTAATACTGTGCAGGCTTTTCTGAGGTGACTGAGAAGAATGATTTGCAAGTATTACTAAAGTGAACCAGACATGGCATAAAATTACTGACCCTATAATTATAATGCCTACAATACCTAACATTGTTTTTTTTTTTTCTTCTTAATGAAGTAAACAGAAAGGTAGCTGTTAAAGTGGGATATTGTGAAACCCAGCAAACCCAGAATTTAACTTTGACATTTCTGCCGATATACCGCTGATGTTTGAGTCTGGTTATCCTGAAGCCCTGCGACCCCAAACAGCAATAATTAGAGCAAAGGTGTTCAACTCAGTTCTTGCCAATCTTTTAATTAGAAGCCAATTACTGCTACTAATGCAACATCAATTTTTTGGCTTTATTTCTGTTTACTCACTTGTGTTCTGAACCCTTAATTGTTTCTTCTAATCTTAAACAGCTGCATTCAGAGCCTTTAATTGCTTGCTTTTTTTTTTTTTTAACAGATGCCAATTAACAAACAGATTCAAATAACAAGCCTCAGATGCCCATCTATTTATTAGTCCTATTTGCCGCCATTTGTTTTGCCCAACTTTTATTTCTATCAAGAATAGGGAGAGGAAAAGTGAATATATGAAAGGTTAAAATCTGAACTGGTCCACAAAAACTGTCAGAAAACGGAAGGTCTACAATATTAGAATTGTCTGATGTGGAAGAATGAGAGCATTAATTAGTCCTAGAATCACATGATGTTTTACTAGCAGAAGGAATTCACTTCTACTTAAGAAAATGTGTTGAGAGAAAATCTTCAGCCACTACACACATCCCAGAACTGAATTTCATACTTTTCAATTTAGGAAACCTGCAAAGACACAGCAGATCATAAGACAAGAAGGGATTTTTGTTTAGTCATTCCTTTTCTGTGAAATAACAATGGCAAATATCATACTTTTTTATTTCTGTAATATTACTCCATAAAGATGAGATGTTTCTGCATGTTACCCGTATAATTGCCTGCCTATAAACATCTTAGAATAACATTGCTGTTAAAAGCTTTCCAGTGGAAGAGAAGAAATACAGTAGTTTGCGATGGGCTGCTGCATGTACATTTTTATAACTGTTTTGAATGTCAAAAAGTTAATGGCGATAAGGATGTCAACTGGACTGCACTTAGCCATCATAACATTAATCAATTAGTAAGAGACAACAGTTCGATTCCTTTTAAGGTTTTAAGGCCACCAAAGTAATCAGGAGTTATTACACAAAAACAAAACAGCTTAAATTATTAAACTTTATAAAATCTTGCCCATTTTAGCACATTACCAATACATGATTAAAATCTCTTGTTTTCACCCAAAATGAAGATCAAAAGGATTCATTTGCATGACAGGAGCAATGTGCTAAAGAGTTTTTTTTTTTTGTTTTTTTTTTTGAAAAAAGAAAAAGAGCATAAAAATGCATTATTAAATCCCCTGTGCTGACATCTTTGTTCCCATATTGAAACATTAGTGTGTCAGTAAGACATCGGTTTTAACCCTGAGGAAGCATCTCTCACGGAGATTGAAGCCACAATAAATCCACAAGAGATTTTACACATGTGTACAGTATCAAAGAACTCAATTTCCACACAATATTCAAACAGAAAAAGAAAGTCCTGTCTGGAAACTTTATTTCCTAACTTTAAGTGTACCCAATTAAAGAAAAAAAAATATAAAAACAGATTCAGAGCCAGGTTATACAAATGTAAAACAATGCCAATTTTAAGGCCAAATCATTTATCTGAAGTGCAGTGGGGTTGCTTTCGTAGTGCATGCGAAAAGGGACACTCAATATTTCTAAAAACAGTTGGGAGGGAAAGACACAGGATTTCAATGTCAGGAGCCACTCCATTAAGAATGAAAGGCAATAAAAAGAAATCATAATTTCTGTGTTAATTGTAGCTTCCTTGTATTCAGGAATTGCTAAAAAAAAATCCCTGAAGAGTATGTGTGCTTCTGGGTGCAGGGTGAACCCTGTTGCTTTAAACAAAAGAAAGCCTCTCACTGGCTTCTGTGGAGTAAGTGCCTTTACTGGGGCATTTCTCTCAGTGCTCCCCACTACAGAGTATACTGCTGAACATAAATAGATCTTTCAGCGAACAATATTTGACCTTAATATCAAGCAAAATAGGTAGATTGTAGGCAGATGGATTAATTCAATCCTTTGACAGGACGAGGACAAGTCTAGGACTTGAGTAGTACAGGTAAAGAGTCATTTAACTTGTTAGTATAATGCACAGCATAACTTAAACACAGTGATTGCAGATTTAAAACAAATAACATTTTAAACAATGGCCTGTCCATAATGCTGTTAAAAGAATTTTTCGAATAAAACCAAAATAAAAACAATTAAAGTCTTACTTTAGTGACTTGAGACCAGAATGTTTGGACTTCTGCAAAAGGCTTAGCATTAACAGCTTCAGCTGCTCACAGCATCTTAGTATTAGGTTGCAGTTTGTTCTCATAATTTATAATTAAATTATGTGATCCACTTAAAAACATTCTGATCACATTTTACTGTCTCTGTTATTTTTGGATATATATTTTTAGCACAAATAATCTCTGTTTAACAGATTTCTTCTTACATTTTTAAATTACGTTTGTAGGTTTGTTTCACTTCCATGGTATTTCATGACCTGGAAGACGCAAATGAAGTTATTGTGGGCTCATAGTCTTGAGAACATTGAGAAGTGCTATGGTGACCAGTCAATATCTTAGCAAGTATTTTTGAGTAGAAATACTTGTCACCAGAGTCAACAGACTTCTCAACAATGCATCAACCCTACTGTCTTAAAGACAGAACATATGGGCACCAGAGATGACAACCTCTGGTACTAGTTTTGATTATATAGTCATTAAAGACTTTAGTGATTTTAAGACATAGCCACTGACTTGGCTACCATTTTTCAATTATGTGACTCATGTAGTCCTCGGTAGGCAGACGTCCTTGCTCCTCCACTTCTTCCTGGGGGAATTCTTCATTGGAACGGTGCATTCGCCGTTCTTCCCGATTCTTTATTCTCTGTTCCATGCGATCCAGCTGTCTCTTATACTGATACCGCTGTTGAAAGAGGTCTTTAGCATAGTCATACAGTTGCATGTCAAGGTCATTAAGTTCCTCAATACGTAGTATAGTGTCATTATCCACATCTACACCTGCTGCCCGTGTGCTGTTGTACTGCATGAAAGGCCGGATGAATTTCAGATTGAAGGTCCTCTCAAACAAGTACTGGGTTTTTCGTTGGAACTCTGTTAGGCCAAAAAAAGCCATGTCTTTCAGATTTTTCTTTGCACTTTCCAAAAGAATCTGGGCACGCTTTTTTTCAGGAATAAAGGACATATTATAGCATCCCACCAAACTGAGGTCAGCCAGCATTCTCACCTGTCGATTGTTTGCAAGATTGTAGGGACAGTCCATGAACTGCTGCAAAGTGCAGCCAGACCAGTCTGTGCCTTCATAACAAGAGGGCAGCTCTTCTGGGGTAGGGGTCCGTCCATCACACATATGAAGTGAGGTCTTCCATGTGGCCCCTCGCTGGACATGCCTCCATTCACTTAAGTAACGTGAAACTGGGTCTCTCAGAAGAGTGATGTAGTAAAACTTTCTAAAAAGACAAAAAGGAAATGTGATTAGTTATTTAATTTTAGTTTGTATACACATAATAATAATACATTTTATTTATTTTTAGGCGCCTTTCTAAACACTCAAGGACACCGAACAATAGACAAAACACAGATTATAAACAAAAGTAAAATGCAAAATTAAAATCAGACAGAGCAATTGTAATGTAAGAGAAAAAGCAGTCTTAAACAAATGAGTTTTAAGTTTAGAATTGAAAAGTGAAAATGATTCAATATTTCTAAGCTCAGATTGTAGTAAGTTCTAGAGCTGGGGAGCAGAGCAACTGAATGCTGAGGTTTTTTCAGTATTGGGGTTATTGCAGCAGTTTTAAAAGATGAAGGAACAGTAGCAGTAGTGACAGAACAGTGGATTATAGCAGAAATAAGAGGGACCAGAGAGGGGAGGCAGGCTTTGACCAGAACTGTAGGGAGGGGGTCCAGTTGACAGGTGGATGGCTTAGACTTACAGACAAGATCTGAGATTTCTGAGAAAGTAGGAAGCTGAAAAGAGGAAAATGAGTGAGCTGGTGGGTGAAATTCAAATGAGGTACTGGAGGAATCCGTACAGAGAGACTGATGAATCTTCTGGAGTTTTTCATTAAAAAAGGACATAAGAGAATTGAAAAATTCAGTTGAGTAAAGGTGAGAAGGTAAAGAATCCAGGGGTTGTGTGATATTATTAAGTAGTGAAAGCAATGTCTTGGTGTTGCCTTCATTGGAAGAAATAATGTGAGTATAATAGTTAGATTTAGTTTGGGAAATACAGTCATTGTAATAAAGTATATGGTTTTTGTACATCTCTTTGTGAACAAAGAGTCCAGTTTTTTAATATAACCGTTGCTGGCCTTTGCCTTTCAAAAGCCGAAGTTCAGGCATGAACCAGGGAGCAGAAAAGGAGAAAGAAACAGATCTAGTTTTTAATGAAGCGACAGAGTTAAGAATACCATTAAATCCAGTATTATAGTGTGAGAACAATTCTTCAGGAGTGGATAAGTTATGAATGTCCATAAAGGAATCAATACTAGGAAAGAGAGTCTAAGTTACGGAAAGACATGAGACAGGAAAGCTTAGAATTGGAAAGTGCAAGTTGAATGAACATTGAATGAAATAAGAAAATGATCAGTTATGAGGAGTTCATCTGCAGTACAATCAAGCAGGTAACTCCAGAACAGCAAATCAAGTCCAAGATATGTCCTTTGGAATGAGTGGGAACATCAGTATGCTGCTGGAATCCAAAACTCTCAAGGCAGGATGTA
Source organism: Polypterus bichir lapradei (assembly GCA_026402145.1). Taxonomy (NCBI): domain Eukaryota; kingdom Metazoa; phylum Chordata; class Cladistia; order Polypteriformes; family Polypteridae; genus Polypterus; species Polypterus bichir. The sequence goes on from JANRMT010062813.1 coordinate 117,843,472, forward strand.
AAGTTTCTAGTAATAGGGACATTGATATTATCCATATGTATATTGAAATCCCCCAGAAGTATATTGTTTGATGAAACAGTAGATAAGTGTGTAAAGAAAACAGCAAAGTCATTCAGAAATTCATTATTTGGTTTAGGGGGCTGGTAAACAGTTGCAATAATAGTAGGAATAGGTCCATTTAATTGACACACAAGAGATTCAAAAGAACTGAAGGCAGGAACAGACAACAGCAAGACTTTCCACTTCACATGATACTTTAACGTGAGACCTTCGTCCCTGGCCAGAGCCATGGGGTTGAGAGATGTAAACAAACCCCGGGGGAGTGGATTCGTTAAGTTGGGAAAAGTCATGAGGTTGTTGCCATGTTTCGGTTAGACAGAAAAAGTCAAACTTACAATCAGTGGGGAGATCGTGGATGAGAGGCCCCTTGCTCGTGAGTGACCGGATGTTCAGCAGACCGAAGTTGACAACGGTGTTATCGCATTTAGCAACAGTGTTAGCTGAACGGGCTAGGCTGGCTAGCACACTAGGTCAGCGACTCTGTCTAAATTACATGGAGGACGTCGAGAACTGGACCAAATGGAGTATATTATTTTTGAACTGTCAGCTTGGATACTCCGGCGAGACCCACGGTGGATGTATCTCCGACAGGGGAAGAACACAACCTCTGGGTGGAGATACAGGTCAGTCAGCGGAGGCTCGGACAGGTGAAAGCGAAGTCGGGGTAGTTCGACAGCTGAGTACTGAAGCAGGCCTGTCGCAGGTAGGATAGCGAGCAACAGGAAGGACCAAACAAACACAAACCAAATAAATATCCTACTTGTCAACATGTTAAGTGAAGACGCAGACAACTCAGATGTGTGGAGAACAAAGCCAGGTAAGTTTCAAAACAGGGATAGGCCTAAAAATAGTCCATACACAGCCAAATTAGCAGTCGAGCTAGAAATCAGTCTAGCTTTAAATGACTGAAAAATAAAACTCAACGAATATATCTGCCCAAAATGAAAACAGCTGCTTATTCCATTAAATTGTAAGTTAATCGTTAAGAAAGATAAAAAGTTAGTTACTGGTGAGCAGCAGCTACCAGTCATGCCAGCGTTCATTCAACCGGAAGTTGATATACATACATACAGTGGGAGCCACGTCAAACAGCCGCCTGGAGCATGACAGGTCCATGATAGGACCATGACAGGACCATGCACGATCCGTGCACGGAATGTGATCCCCCGCGATGACGCAGTTAACGATGCCCCGCCCCATAAATGCCCCCATGCGCTTTCTAAAAAGATGGTTGCAATGCTGTATAATCCCGCCAGATGGAGCATTGACTGCTTCAGTTAACTGCAGTGTCCAGGAAGCCCTATACCGTATCTTTAATATACTGTACAGGCAGTTCTTGTATTGTCAACATACTGTAGTTTCATAAATAGATGACGTAGTAAAAAAAACAACAACAAACCGATTAATAAAACAGATTTGTTAAATCACTCAATACACAACTTATGATGATACGGAAGCGTATTAGGGCCACGGTGAAAAAAAAAATACGGACACAGTGAAGAAAAAAAAATCAAAATGTCGAGATTAAAGTCGACATGTTGACTTTATTCTCGACATTTCCACTTTATTCTCGCCATTTATGTCGAGATTAAAGTCGACATTTCCACTTTATTCTAGTAGTTTATTTTGTCAGTAGAATGTTGCAAACTAAACTTCATCTTAAAATGAATGTTTAATTTACTAGATTTTCTCAAACCCCCGTCATAAGTTAATGTAGCACATTAAATGCTTTTTATTAAGTGTTCCCCGACCCAGTTTTTAATCTCTATGCGCTTCTTAAACTGACTTCCTCTTGCACACAGACAGCAGACAGCGATCGCCGCACATTGACTTAATGATATTCCTGCTCTATGAACATTCAGAATACTAACATACAGTGCATGATATCTTCTTCACGATGAAATGCATTAAAGCATGTATTAAACACGGGTGGCGGGGGGCACGGTGGCGTGGCTGTAGTGCTGCTCCCTTGCATTATGGGGTCCCCAGGTGTATGTTCAGTGTAGTGAACTTTATGACAGGTGTTACGAGGCTCCAAAAAACTGGATATATGAATGGGTATCGCACTGGTTTAACTGGAATATCATGTAAATGTTGGCTTCGTGATGTGGTGGACGGAGACACGAACGCAGAATTCAATGGATGTTCTTCTGAGCGGGCTTTTTTTATTGCATGCTAGCTGTCTCTATCTGACGTACTAAACCTCCAGTTCCTATCCTTGCCTTTTCTTTCTGCACATAACCAATCACAACACGATAAACGTCTTTGTGAAATTAAAACAAGTTATAAACTTAGACCTCAGAGTTTTCAGAACTTAAAATGTATTGAAGCATGTGGGGGCACGGTGGCGTGGTGGTTGCGCTGCTGCTTCGCAGCAAGGGGGTCCCGGGTGTTCCCTGCCTTGAGTTTGCATGTTTTTTTCTGGTGGGTCTACTCGGCGTGCTTCAGTTTCCTTTCAAAGACATGTAGGTTGTGGGGTTTTGTTATGTATTATTGACCCTGCTACTTTATGTGTTCCACGTATTCACCCTGCGATGTGTTGGCACCTCATTCAGGATTTACTCCTGCCTCACACAAGATTCTTGCTGGGATGGGCACAACCCTGAATGGATGGCATAATTAAACATGCATAATGAAGATTTTTTTTTTAATTTCTGAAAACTCCATCCCAGCAAGCACCGTGCCCCCACATGCTTAAATAATTTAAAGTTCTGAAAACACAGAGGTCTAAGTTTATAACTTGTTTTAATTTCACAAAGACGTTTATCGTGTGGTGATTGGTTATGTGCAGAAAGACAAAGCAAGGATAGGAACTGGAGGTTTAGTACGTCAGATAGAGACAGCTAGCATGCAATAAAGAAAGCCCGCTCAGAACATCCATTGAATTCTGCATTCGTGTCTCCGACCACCACATCACGAGCCCAATATTTACACAATATTTAAGTTAAACCTGTGCGATACCCATTCATGTATCCAGTTTTTTGGAGCCTCGTCACACCTGCCATAAAGTTCACTACACTGAACATACAACTGGGGACCCCTTAATGCAAGGGAGCAGCTCTATAGCCATGCCACCGTGCCCCCCGCCACCCATGTTTAATACATGCTTTAATGCATTTCATCGTGAAGAAGATATCAAGTATTTCTCTTAGTATTCTGAATGTTCTTAGAGCAGGATTATCATGAAGTCAATGTGCGGCGATCGCTGTCTGCGCCTCTCAGTGCAAGAGGAAGTCAGTTTAAGAAGCGCATAGAGATTAACAACTGGGTCGAGGAACACTTAATATAAAGCATTTAATGTGCTACATTAATTAATGACGGGGTTTGAGAAAATCTAGTAAATTAAACATTCATTTTAAGATGAAGTTTAGTTTGCGACATTCTACTGACAAAATAAACTATTAGAATAAAGTGGAAATGTCGACTTTAATCTCGACGTAAATATCGAGAATAAAGTGGAAATGTCGAGAAAACTAGTTAGTAAAATATTTTTTAAGACATCCTTAATAATCCTTAAAGACAAATGCCCTCTGCCAGACATCTGGCAGATGAAAAAGATGATGTCGCATAGACGTCTCCGCGACGTGTGTGTGCTATCTGGGTTAACAATCCTTAAAGACATGGTACGTCTGTAATCTATTTATACCGATCATTGTAGGTACGGAATACAAATGCAGGCTATGTACAGTATTTTACATTATGGTGTATTTTACCTAGTTCCATTTAATATATTGATAAATTATATTTTGATGCAAAGCGTCTTTTTGATTAAAAGAGGAGTGACATTGTGAGTTTGTGACACTGACAGTAAGCTGTAATGTTAACTCCAGACTTGGTAAACAGACCATTAAGTTATCTAAAGTTATATCTGACCGCTGCTGGTGCTGCCAGTGATTTTCAAAACGGACAATAAAAAACTAAACTGGGAAATAATCTGTAAACTACCCCAAACAAATTTTATAAAAATAAATAAATAAATAAAGTCACCACTTACCGCGAATAGTCCATTAACACTAGAATTACCAGAGCCTACAAAAAAACTCTTAGATCCGTCCCACTTTAAATCGCTTCTTAAAACCGTTCTCACCTCTCCGCCAGCGTCTTTTGTTAATCTAAATGTGTTGATAAAGAAAAGTTGCAAGTAGCCGGCTATTCCATCCCCCCATCGACTTAGAAAGTGCACAAACTTCTCCCAGCTCATGCCTTAATTGATTATCTGGGAGTGAAGTGGAGTTTTAGAGTGGAAATAATAGATCATTATTTGGAATACATGTATTTCACGTGTGTTCCGTTTCTACAGTAATCAGTGTAAACACATTTTTAAAACAGAAAGGTTTTTCATATTGTAGTAGTAAATGACAAAATGTAGGCATAAACTATATAATGTATGAAGCCTGAAGTCCAAATATCAAATTAACAGCTTCACAAAAGGTACAAATATAACAGAACAAGTATGCCTTTATTCAAAAATATAACTGCAGGAAAAAAAGCCGCATTAACA
>JANRMT010062813.1:117848042-117884368 GCA_026402145.1 Polypterus bichir lapradei
TGTTAATGCGGCTTTTTTTCCTGCAGTTATATTTTTGAATAAAGGCATACTTGTTCTGTTATATTTGTACCTTTTGTGAAGCTGTTAATTTGATATTTGGACTTCAGGCTTCATACATTATATAGTTTATGCCTACATTTTGTCATTTACTACTACAATATGAAAAACGTTTCTGTTTTAAAAATGTGTTTACACGGATTACTGTAGAAACGGAACACGCGTGAAATACGTGTATTCCAAATAATGATCTATTATTTCCACTCTAAAACTCCACTTCACTCCCAGATAATCAATTAAGGCATGAGCTGGGAGAAGTTTGTGCACTTTCTAAGTCGATGGGGGGATGGAATAGCCGGCTACTTGCAACTTTTCTTTATCAACACATTTAGATTAACAAAAGACGCTGGCGGAGAGGTGAGAACGGTTTTAAGAAGCGATTTAAGGTGGGACGGATCTAAGAGTTTTTTCGTAGGCTCTGGTAATTCTAGTGTTAAGCCGCCATCTTAATCTCTGTAGTGCAGTTTGGTAGCGTCAGTTCGGCGGGGGAGGGAGTGGGTTGTTAAAATCACGTGATTGCAATTCAGCGCAGCTAAATTGCTGGCGTGTGTTAACGTGTTCTTGAGAACAAAGCGCCATCTAGTGGTGGAACCAGGTAAATGAATAAATAGGGCATGAATGGGCGTGTTTACTGTGAAATCTTGACACGCCTTCTGTCAGTAGAGGGAGGGGGGGATCACGGCGTGCATAGGGCAGCCGTACGCCATTCGCACGCCATTCACACGGCCGCGGCTATTTGACGTGGCTCCATCTGTACATACATACATACACAGACACGCACGCACATCTGATAGACGTTTGTGCAATAACAAGCTGAATAACATATTCATGTTGTTTAAGTTATTTTAGGACATTTTTTTTTGAAAAAGTACATTTTGAAACAATACATTTACATGAGCAAACATTTTCCAAACACATCATGGTATTGATGAATAAGCCCAACATATGGAAGCAAAACCTTTTTGTAATAAAGAAGTACTAGGGTGTTGTACTGTGTTAGCCATTATGAATGTAGTGAGAAGTCAAGTAAAATGACACCTTTTTATTGGATAACTAAAAAACATTACAATATGCAAGCTTTCAAGGCAACTCTGGCCTTTTTTTGGACTCACTTGTATTTTTTTTTGTTATTCAAACTGTGGAAAACTAATTTTGAAATTTATAGTGCCATTCAAAGCAACAAAAGTGAATGCATTGCTAGGTCATACTGTTTATAATATTTGTTACACTGTAGACATTGTTTTTCAGTAGCACTCTTATTGTCACTTCCTCAACATGGTTACTCATGCTTTGATATTACAGCAATAGGTACTGTATGGGTAGTAAGACTTAACCACTCACTGTTAGACAACACAAGAGAATGACAGAAACATGGAATAAGTTACCAAGGAAACAGTAGGATTTAGGAACTTTCAAAACTCGACCTGATGGTATTGTGAAGAACTTAATACTAGAATCCCTGAAGCCTATGAAAAAACTTGTAATCCTGGCCCACCTTAAATTCCTCTGCACCTCTCCATCAGCGTCTTTTGTTTTGTAAATGTGTCAGTCAGCACAAGCAGCAAGCAGCCTATTGTCCCATCCCCATCCTTGACAGAGCTCAGCTCGGGCAAAAAGTTCTCCCAGCTTAAGCCAAGGCTCCTTATATGCATGTGATGTGCCTGGTGTTGTATAGGGTAATTAATACAGTATATTATTTGCATTTCATTTGTGTTACTTGTCTACAAAGATCTGGGTAAGTGTAGGATGAAAGGAAATATGAAAAATACAAGAAATGCTGAAGACACACCTAAAGCAGAAACCTTTTCCATGTTATACTAATAATGACGTGAAGTGTATAATGTGTGAAGACTTTATTCCAAATAAACATGTGTGCTTTTATTCAAGAATATAACAAAAGAAAAAAAAACATTCAATTTACATGTTGCTGTCAGTGAGTTACAAATCCAAGCTCAAATGTCAATCGACAGAAGGTTAACATGTATTCTTGGGGTGTGCAGAGGTAAGAACCGCTGCCTTATAACCAAAAGGATGCCAGTCTGAGTCCCGGCACTACGCGTTTTCAGTAGTGAGCTGTTATTATTATTATTATTATTACTATAATATAATAAAAACACACATCTGATTTGAGTTTGTAACACCCGTGTAAATTTTGGCTACTTGTAAAAGTTACTGCTTTTTTATTATTCAAATTTATTCTCTCAGTGACGTTCACGTGGTACAATGAACTTGTCACTCCCTTTTTGAGTTGATGGCATTTATCTCCATTCTTTTCACAAGAGGAGTGCTGTGGCTGATGTCTGCTCAGAACTATTTGTCATCAAAGATACAATGTCCTGTGACTGCTATCAGACTGGACAAAGGCAGGACCGTAACAACAGACAGCTTCTTCACAGCGCTTTCTCTGGCTAACAGACTTCTGCACCACAACAGAACTCTGCTTTGCACCATAAAGTAAAATGGGAGCTCCACCTGCAGCTATAGTCACTTTAGTACATGAGCAATTCGCCATGCTAGTGTTTAGATCTGGAAGTGTCATTCAGGCCATTTAGCTGCCTTCAATGCACACATGTGTGACAAAGGTGAAAGAGCAAACTTCATAAAGAAGACACCACTACCAAAATTTAAACGAAGAATTTGAGCATCGTGAGACAACAAAACTAACTTTCATGAAACAATGTAGCCCAGAAAGTCAGCATGCTTTGAGATAACCTTTTTATATGTGGCACATTTATCCAGTGGAATATTACAGTATGCTTCATTAATTGTTCTGGTAAGGCATTTATCACCAGGTTTAATGACCAAGCAATCAGTCAACAATTGCGTGTTTCATAACTACCACCACTTCAAGATACAGTACACCCCCAAAATTTGCAGGGGTTACGTTCCTAGAGCACCCCGAATTGTGAAAAACTGCAGATTTTGGATGTGGTTAAAAAAATGCCTATTTTTATAGTTTAAACCCTAAATATGCCCCCAAAACACTTTAATTAAATTTAAAACTCAGCTTAATACATTACCTAAAAAAAATGTAAAGGTAAACCCATATACCGTACAGTAATGTACTGCTATGTCTCCCACAGTGCTTGAATGTAAAATACCGATGTTACCGCTATATGTTCTGTAATTCATTCATTGCTAGAAGCCTTAGAATGTGCAGGGCATTTCGGCGGCATCTTGGAGCATTAACCCTTAAAGTGACACATACTTGGGGGTTAATGCATCCCCGGACGCCAAATACTTTTTTGCTGCACTTTAAGTAAACGTCACAATTCACAAAGAAAAAGTTAAATTTTAATGGAACACTTTTTTTTATGCAAAGAGCATCACAATTACTGCAACACTGATCATTTTACACACTGCCAATGAACTGTAAAAACTATTTAAAAAACTACTGGAACAATACGTACAAGGTGCACCTGACACCATGGATGAAATTCAGTACATCATCGAGCCAACTGTGCTTGAACTGGCTGCACTCAAGCACACAGGTAAGCACTGATGCTTGCAGGCTAGTCTAGTGCAGCGGCTCAATCCCAGGGACAGTGAGGCTGCAGGGTGTCACGCATGGGTCACAGAATTGTACAGAAACACAGGACATTGTAGAGACAGGAACTTTATTCAAACAACTCAAACAAACATGTCTCTTTCAGAGTAAAAAAGCTAAGTATGCAGTTAGTTTTCGATTGAAGAAAAGACAAACATCACAGGGGAGCACAACGGGAGCGGGACCCCCAACAGGAGCAGAGGATGTCTGGGGGAGGAGATAGAAACAAAGCAATCAGCCAAAAAGGACAGGTGCTGTTCAGGCTTTTAAGTATGCGTAGCGTCGCTCGAGAAGCATATCACACGACAGAGCAGCCGCAAGTAAGCAATGTGAAAGTACAGTAGTCTATCAGCGTTTTTTAAGAGGGGTTTTTTGAGGAGCGTCCGTGTCTTCTAGAGGTTCGTTCAGCCCCCCTGCTCTCATAGGGCTGGCAGTGATCATGAGCTTGCTGCTAAACGAATGTACGGCACTGACTGATCAGCTCCTGAGTGTTAGCAAATGGCAGTGGGAAATAACTATAGCCGGTTGTGGCGATTTAAGGGTTAAGAAGAACAAAACGGAAAACACAAGAACACTCAGCTGGAGATGCAGCACAGTCAATCAGCAGCAAGGAGAAATGAATAACGCTGTAATGGTCCGGTGCCGCTAAGATTCACACCGTCGAGAAGACAGTGATTTATTTATTTTTATGGTGGAGATTCCAGGGACACACCCAGCCTTAGCCCAACCTGCATGCACACAGCCTTAGCTCGACCCACACGCACTCACAAACAGAGACAAAAACAAAACAAACCGGTAATCAAACAGCAAATAAAGAATGTAATGAAAACAAATGAAATAAATGAAAACGATACCACCCCTGTTCCCCTTAAGCCGATTACACAATAAATACAAAAAAGCAAAAACAAAACACACACAGTAAATCATGAAAAACGGCAATGGATGAAATGTAATGAAATGAAAATAGATAGTCCAGAGATCCGCACGTTGAATGGGAATGTAAAGATAGTTCTACCGCTAGTTCCTGAAATGGTGAAGACGGGTGGACGGGTTCAGGAGCGCTCCTTTCTTTACAGGATGGCCATGAATCCACTTACAGTCCTCATGTACACTGGCAGACGGCAGACAATCCAGATGCCAACCATGAAATGATCCAGGACAAAACGAATAAGTACAGGTAACCCACAGAAGGCAGACAGACCGGAATTTGAAACACAAATTACAAAAACTTTTTTTTTTGCTTTTTGGTCACCGGCCCCCTTTTTCAAAGCCGCGCTGACATTTTTTGACACCAACAGCCCCAGCACCCTCAGTAGAAGACCAATCAGAGCCACTGCAGGGACTGCTGGGAGTTACAGTTTCAAATTCTTTTGGCTATTTTCACCATCCCAAGCTGCGTTTTCCTCTACAGTTGCTTCCTGTTCTCTCTACAGTACAGTTTTGCCATGAAAAAACTATAAAAATTGCAGAGGATATTTGCAGTTTCCGCTAACAATTATTAGATAGGTTCTAAGGAAAAAACCCGCAAATGACTGAGGCCGCAAACTCTGAACCACGACTTCGCGGGGTTCTACTGTAAAGGTACTTTTTAAGCAGTTATACCATGCAAAGCAACACATGATAAATGGACCAGATGACGATCAAAGTCTTTATACTTGGGATTGACAATAACTGCTGGCAAAGGACAATTTAAGTGTTTTTTCAAATGAAACACTCAAAACCAAGACAATGCATTGCTCCAATTTGTTTGTTTTGTTCAACAGCCTGTTTCCTGAATTATTTTAATTAAATATATTCCATTTCAAATGAAATTTCTTTATTTTGCAAACTAAGGCAAAAAATAACATTATTTAAAATTAGCATATTCTGGCAGGCCATAGACTTGATAGAACTTGGAAGTGATTTGTATCTGGGGAAAGCGATGGATACAAGGTTTCCATGTCCTTCACGAAACCTTGCTGTAACTGCTGGCCATGTGCGACTGCTGATAATTTGTTGAAAAGCTTTCCAGCAAGAATGTCAGTTCCTTTTTAACAATGACTGTACTTCATTAAAGTCCTTCTATTGTGTTAGATAAATTTAATTTTGTTCTTGTAAAAAAAACAGTGAACTTGATTTTAATTAACCACAGAATATGCACTACTCCTTTTACTCTTTTTTAAAATTTCCTATTTTGCAATGCCCTACACTCTCTTTATAGGTTGTAGATGTCAGAGTTTCTATTTTCTACAGTATGAAAACCACATTAATTAACAATTTCTGGTCTTAATGGGAAATAGTATAAATGTATATAAAAACGGGCTCCAACCTTACTCACAAGACAAGGAACAGCCCAATGGGTGACATAATGTATGTGAAAATAGACACCCTGGTAACAGATATCTCTGCTCAAAACTCAATGCCTGACAGTGACCCCCCTCTCTGTGTAGAGTAACTGCTTCTCCAGAATGAAACTCGTCAAGTGCACAAAGGTGCAATGGGGCATTGGCAGGATGCTGGCTTTATTTTCCCAAGCCACCAGTTTTCAGCAGGTAGGTGAAATAGTGTGGCAGATGTGGTTGTGCTACTTATAGCATAGGGAAAGAAGCCTAGAAGAAGCACTGGGTGCAAGGTCATAAAATCACCCTAAGCCCAAAAAGTGACTTCAGAATAGACTTAGAATTGACACTCACTCTGCTGTATAAATGGCAACTCTAATCTGTAATTTGAGTCTTATTCGGATGGTATGTTGTAGCACATGTTCAGGTGTGTGGCAGGCAGCTACTGAGGCCATATATACAGTGTGTGAGAGAGAATTTGAAGTGTGTGATGGTCTTTTAGAAATGCATTTTGGTGCTCTCTCATCTACTGACCCAGTGTAATGTTTGTTCTCTTTGTCTCTTGTTTTCACACTTTGTTGACCACACTTGCTGTATTTTATTAAATGAAATCAATGCTTTAGATTTTTGACGTGAGGGAGAAAGATAGTATTATATTGGTGATTACCAGCACAAATTTTGTAACTGGAGTATAGGACGCTCAGTGTCACATAGAGTTTAAGGCAGAAATTTAAAAAATCATCTTTGCCTTTTACACTAGCAAGTATACAACACTGCTCATCTATGCATAGCTTCTGTTTGTAACACTTTCATTTTTACAGGCATTCCATTGTGACAAACTACAGTATTCCAGGTTGTGTAACAAAACCTCAATTTCACTTACAGGTTTCCAAGACCTTCTAAATAGATTACGCTTACTAGTTGGTGTAGAGAAGAGTGATATGATATGAACCACAACAAACAAGGACCACCATCTGTCTGAAGTATTGGATGGGGATGAAATGGCAAGGCATACACCAAAGATAGAACTGAGAAATGTCTTTTAGGTATGCCATACAGATTCAATACCTTCTAATAAGATTCCCTGTCAGACAACAGTAATACAATTTCCCACATTCTCTAGTAATTCCCTCTTAATCCAGAGCATTTTTCACCATTCTGGTTACAGAGGACTGATTAGCAAGTGTCATTCTGTAATTCGGTATTGATCTGATTTAATAAACCCCAACCTGGTTGCTCAGTGGAAAGCTGTTTTTTCCAAAGTCAGTACTTGTTATGCAGTTGCAGTGAAAAAGAACATTTCAGTAAGTCACAGTCCCCTCATGATAAATGTGTGTCTCTGTCTTATCAGTAAATGAATAATCAACTATTTCTTTAAGTTTAAAAATTTTAACTTGAAAACTACCTAGGCTTTAAATAAATGTCATTTAGTATAAAATATTTTAGCTCTGCTGGTTAGATTTCATTAATTTTTCAAACATTTGTAATTATATATTTGCTTAAGGCATATTATTTTAAAGAGATGTGGTTAGAGTTGCTGGTTCACAACTTCAAAATCCCCAGTTTCGGTACCAGACTGTATGTGATCTGTGAGGAGCACTCATGCTCCTGGTGTCTGTGACAGTCTTATGCCCGCTACTCCAGCACTCGTTCCACATCCCAAATACACAAACTACAACGTTAATTGGTAAGTCTGAACAGGCCTGGTGTGAGTGTGCCCTACGACGGACTGATCCAGAATGGCTTCTTGTCTTAAGCGCAATACTGTGGTACTTGCGACCCAAATTAAGCAGATTAAAAAATGGATGGATGAATAATAGGTACCAAAAATTTAAACAGCTGTTTTTTTATATAGAACACCTGAAAACTTCACCTAGCTTATTACTCAAAATGAAAGCATTAGATTCATAGCATATACAGAAGTAATTCGAAATTGAGGCAAACTTTTAATCATTACTCAGTTAATTGCTTGAATAAATACATTACTTAATACAATGGCAGAAGCGTTAGGATTCCCCCACTGGCATAAATTTTAAGAGGCATGCATTTAAAAGAGAAGCAGACAAGACCTCTTGATTGAGAACTACATGTGGAGACACATTTATTTAAAAGGAAGTAAAGCAAATTCAATTTTCATTTTGGGTTAATTTTGTTCTGTGCTGCTTCAATATGCCCTAATTCTCAGAAGTCTAAATTAAACACAAAAGGTATAATTAATGGATGGATGGATGTAAGAGTCTACATTCATAAGATTATTTCATGGTGTTGACAGTTTCCAATGTGATCAAGATAAACTAAACTTTACAAACCAGATTTTTTTTTTTTTTGAAATTTTATTAATTTTATTGCAATCATTCCACACAAATCAATCAATTTTTACAAAAAGTAGAATTGAGAACAGGTCTAACCCCACCCCTGAGAGAGAGAGCAAGACCAATGGAGTAAAATTTAAGGCTTATAAACATATCTAAATTGTTAAGTTTGATATGCCAATAGAGATGAATGGAGAAAAAAAAAGAAATACAGAAATAATTGCTTCCTCTGTGCTGTAAGAGCATATTTTAAAATATTACTGATTAGATCCTGCCATGTTTTGAAAAAAATCTGTACTGAGTATTTGATTTTTTCCAATTTCAAATAGTATAAAACATCAGTTTCCCACTGATTTAAAAGAGGAGAGTTTGGATTTTTCCAGTTTAGCAGAATAAGTCTGTGTGCCAAAAGTTTAGTGAATGCAATCACAGTTTGTTTGTCTTTCTCCACTTGAAACCCATCTGGAGGAACCCCAAACACAGCTGTTAAAGGGTAAGGAGGGATTGTGAGACCAAGGCTGCCTGAAAGGTAATTAAAAATTTTGGTCCAGAATGATGTTAATTTTGTGCAGGCCCAGAACATGTGACCCAGTGAGGCTGGGACTTGATTGCAGCGTTCGCAGGTCGGATCTTGCCCTGGAAACATTTTGGAGAGTTTTAGACGAGACAGATGGGCTCGATATATAATTTTGAGTTGAATAATTGTATGCTTTGCGCATATGGAGCTCGAGTGAATTCTCTGCATTGCTACTTTCCACTCCTTTTCTGATATATTAATTGAGAGATCTTTTTCCCAGTGTCCTCTTGGATCTTTGAAAGGGAGGACTGTAAAATGATTTTATATATTGCAGAGATGGTGTCTGAGTCCTTGAAATTGAGCAATATTCTTTCCAGCATGGATGAGGGTGCAAGATGAGGAAAATCGGGAAGGTTCTGTTTAACAAAGTTCCTAATTTGAAGATAGTGAAAGAAATGTGTAGCTGGAATGTTAAATTTGGAATGTAATTGTTCATAGGATGCAAAGACGTTGTCTATACAAAGATCTCTAAGTAAGTTAATCCCAAATTTTTTCCAGATATTAAAAACTGCATATGTTTGCGAAGGTTGAAAGAGGTGGTTCTCTTGCAGAGGTGCCACAGATAAAAGCTTCAACGTCTTAAAATGCTTTCTACTTTGGTTCCATATTCTAAGTGAGTGAAGCACAATTGGGTTATTAGTATATTGCCGATAACGTGTGTTTATTGGGCACAGAGCAGGGAATATAAAGAAGTACAGCGATCCCTCGCTATATCGCGCTTCGACTTTTGCGGCTTCACTCCATCGCGGATTTTAAATGTAAGCATATCTAAATATATATCACGGACTTTTCACTGGTTCGCAGATTTCTGCGGACAATGGGTCTTTTAATTTATGGTACCTGCTTTCTCAGTTTGTTTGCCCAGTTGATTTCATACAAGGGACGCTATTGGTGGGTGGCCGAGAAGCTACCCAATCAAAGCATGAATTACATATTAAATAAAACTCCTCAATGATATACGATATGCTTCCCGTGCGGCGCTTCGCAAACTTAAAAGCTCTAGCAGCACGTATTGATTTTTGATTGTTTACTTTCTCTGTCTCTCTAACTCTCTGACATTCTCTGCTCCTGACGAGGGGGTGTGAGCAGAGGAGCTGTTTGCACAGAGGCTGTTTGCTTAGAAGATACGGACGCTCCTGTAAAAAATGCTGAAAGACTACCTTCACATTGATTCCTTCATTGCGGCTGCTTTATCGCGGAGCTTCACATACATAAAAGCCCAACAGCCCTATTGATTTTTGATTGTTTACTTTACTCTCTGTCTCTGACATTCTCTGCTCCTGATGGCACTCCTTTGAAGAGGAAGATATGTTTGCATTTTTTAAATTTTGAGACGGAACTGCCATCTGTCTAGTCATGGAGCACAGTTTAAACTTTTGACTAAAGGGTGTTATTTAATGTCTAGAAGGCTCTAATAATGTTAAAAAATGCATTTAGAAGGTCATAAACAGGTTTTCAATGCTCTAACTGCGAAAATATTAGATTTATAAATAAAGAATCCTACTTCGTGGAAATTCATTTATCTGTCTGGAGCGGATTAACCGCGATAAACAAGGGTTTACTGCACAACTGTGCGGAGAATATTTATAAACAGTGTGGGAGAGTTTCTAAGGGCTTAAAATACATAAAAATAACCATACAAACATATGGTTTCTACTTCGCGGATTTTCACCTATCGCGGGGGGTTCTGGAACGCAACCCCCGCGATCGAGGAGGGATTACTGTACTGCAGGATTTTATTTCTATTGTGGACCAAGCCTGTGTTTGTTCTTCTATTTGTGTCCAGGTTTTTATAGCTTGTATGTTTGCTGCCCAGTAATAAAACTGGAAGTTAGGTAGAGCCATGCCACCTTCTGCCTTTTGTATTTGTGGGGTCGCTCTTTGGATACGTGGATGTTTTGAGTTCCAAATAAATAAGGTTATGGTTGAATCTAATTGCTTAAAAAATGATTTATTGATGTATATTGGGATGTTTTTAAATAAAAAAGGAGCTTAGGAAGTGTTAACAGTGTTAATTCTTCCAGCTAGAGTAAGATGAAGGGTTGACCATCTATGCAAGTCTTGCTTAATTTTTTCCATGCAGACGGCGAAATTTTGTTGATAAAGAGCTTTATGTTTACTTCTGATGTTTACCCCTAGGTATTTAAACTGTTCTGCAATGATAAAAGGTAGGGTATCTAATCTAATATTATATGCTTGAGAATTCACTGGAAAAAGTAATCTGAACAAATGTTGATACAAACTGAAGCTTCTGGATTGGTATACAGTAATTTGATCCATGCACAAATGTTCGGGCCAAACCGAAATTTCTCCAATGTAGTAAAAAGGTATTTCCATTCAATCATGTCAAATGCTTTTCTGCATCCAATGATAATAATATTTCTGGGGTGTTTGATTTAGTTGATGAGTATATTACATTAAACAGGCGTCAAAGATTTGAAGATAAGTGTCGGCCCTTGATAAATCCAGTTTGATCTTGTGATATTACAGAAGGGAGCACTTTCTCCATCCTTCTAGCTATGATTTTTGAGAGTATTTTAACATCATTATTCAAAAGTGAAATTGGTATGTATGATGAACATTGTAATAAGTCCTTATTTTGTTTTGGAAAAACAGTGATTAATGCTTGGCGAAAAGTTTGAGGAAGAGTTTGATTGTCTCTGGCTTCTGTAAATGTTGCTAATGGGAGGGGAGCTAGCTGAGCGGAGAATTTCTTATAAAATTCTGCAGGGTAGCCATCAGGGCCTGCTGCATTCCCGCCTTGAAATGACTTTATAGCATCTAGTAATGCTGATAGCGCCAGAGGTTTATCAAGTTCCTCCGCACTAAAAGTGTCTCGGCGCCTCTCACCGGGGGCAACTCCAGAGTGGTAGAGAGTCCAGCCCCTCTCAAGGAGATTGGTTCCAGAGTCCAAGCTGTGCGTCGAGGTGAGTCCGACTATATCTAGCCGGAACCTCTCAACCTCACGCACTAGCTCAGGCTCCTTCCCCTTCAGAGAGGTGACATTCCACGTCCCAAGAGCCAGTTTCTGTAGCCGAGGATCAGAACGCCAAGGTCCCCGCCTCCGGCCACCACCCAACTCACACTGCACCTGACCTCCTTGGCCCCTCTCATAGGTGGTGAGCCCATGGGAAGGAGGACCCACGTTACCTCTTCGGGCTGTGCCCGGCCGAGCCCCATGGGTGCAGGCCCGGCCACCAGGCGCTCGCCATCGAGCCCCACCCCCAGGCCTGGCTCCAGAGGGGGGCCCCGGTGACCCGCGTCCGGGCAAGGGAAAACGTTGTCCACAGTTTTTATTCTTCATTGGAGGTTTGTTGAACCGTTCTTTGTCTCATCCCTCACCTAGGACCAGTTTGCCTTGGGTGGCCCTACCAGGGGCATAAAGCCCCGGACAACATAGCTCCTAGGATCATTGGGACACGCAAACCCCTCCACCACAATAAGGTGACGGTTCAAGGAGGGGTGCAGTTAATTTCATTTAAGAATTTAATTTCATTTTATTAATTGCAATTAAAGTTTTTAGTTGACTAGTCGCCTTACTTAGAGGTTTTTTGGGGTCACAGAATTAAATTCTGACCTTGTTTCTTCCATTTTCTTCAGCAATTACTGTGATTTTACCATTCAGCATCACTATTAAGTTCACTTTCTCTGTGGGTTGCTGTATTTGATCATTTATCGTGTTATAAGATCCTTTTTTGGCTTTGAGTTTGATTTTTGCTTTCCTTTAAAATTTCGATGATAGTTAGGGCAGACTCCAGTAATAATTTTTTTGATGTTTTTCTTGATGTTGCTTCTCCAACTCCACCCCCATCATTCTAAGTTAGTTTCTTTTTGGCAAACTATAACAATTGCTTGTGACCATGTTACTAAAGGTCTATCACCTTTTTTTTCCTGGATCCAGGTTACCTTGGCTCATTATGGCTCAAACTACAGTACATGCTTTGTTTTCATGCACTGAGCAGAAGTGGCATTTCCATATCTAATTGTGAGCTGTACAACAGGGGTGACATAGACATAAAAATCTCTGTGGCTGCAACTAGGATTATTTGCTATTTGAATCTCTTAAGGTTTTAAAATTATAATCTTTTAATGCTATACTGTAGAGATACAGAAGCCTTTAAGTAGTCCTTGGCAGTCCCACGGGATGCCTGCTATCAGTGAGAACTCTTGGCTTTTGCCAGCATATTTTATTTTGTATGTAACAATGTGTCACCAGGAAAAATAGCTAACTGATATGTGAAGATGTCAATTAAATACAAGGTGGCTGGAACTATAGAGTGTGGTGACACTGCAGTGAACATTTATTTTTTACCGACTGACATGTTTCTTTCACAATAATATTCTTGAAATACATTGGAATATGAATAAGCAAAAACATAAATTATGTATCAACAAATGTGGTAGCTTTCTGAGCATATACCATAGGGAAATGATTGTAATGGGGTGAGTTTTTTTTATTTGAGTTTACTAAATATTTCATTTTACAAATCCTTAAATACAATTTGACCACTTTTGGATGGATATCTATCTAGATGTTGGGATGTAAGTCCATGGACAAGATAATTAAAAACAAAAAAAAAAAAAAACAAAAACATGTGCAGTATATACAGGGAAAAACTGTGACAGGGTGCACCAAAACCATATGTTGGTCAAATGAGATTCTTTTATTTCTTTTTTCACATATACATGCTTTATTTTTTACAAAATAAACTTAATGAAAACACAAACATGCAAGACTTTTGTGAAAAATGCATTTTATGGCCGAATTTAAGTAAAAATATTTATTATAGGAGTGTTTTCACAGAAATATACCAAATTTGGCAAGAAAGGAATACAGTAATCCCTCCTCGATCGCGGGGGTTGCGTTCCAGAACCCCCCGCGATAGGTGAAAATCCGCCAAGTAGAGACCATATGTTTGTGTGGTTATTTTTATATATTTTAAGCCCTTAGAAACTCTCCCACACTGTTTATAAATATTCTCTGCACAGTTATACAGTAAACCCTCGTTTATCGCGATTAATCAGCTCCAGAAAAATAAATGAATTTCCACGAAGTAGGATTTTTTATTTATAAATCTAATATTTTCGCAGTTAGAGCATAGACAACCTGTTTACGACCGTCTAAATACGTTTTTTAACATTATTAGAGCCCTCTAGACATGAAAGAACACCCTTTAGTCAAAAGTTTAAACTGTGCTCCATGACAAGGCAGAGATGACAGTTCTTTCTCACAATTAAAAGAATGCAAACATATCTTCCTCTTCAAAGGAGTGCCATCAGGAGCAGAGAATGTCAGGGAGAGAGAGAGAAAAATAAACAATCAAAAATCAATAGGGCTGTTGGGCTTTTAAGTAAACAAAGCACCGAGATAAAGCGCCACAATGAAGGGTTCAATGTGAAGGTAGTCTTTCAAGAATTTTTTAGAGGAGCGTCCGTATCTTCTAAGCAAACAGCCTCTGTGCAAACAGCCCCTCTGCTCACACCCCCTCCGTCAGGAGCAGTGAATGTCAGAGAGAGTGAGAGAGACAGAGAAAAGCAAACAATCAAAAATCAATACGTGCTGTTAGAGCTTTGAAGTATGCGAAGCACCGCGCGGGAAGCATATCGTATATCATTGAGGAGTTTTATTTAATACGTAATACGTGCTCTGAGTGGGTAGCTTCTCAGCCATCTGCCAATAGCGTCCCTTGTATGAAATCAACTGGGCAAACAAACTGAGGAAGCATGTACCATAAATTAAAAGCCCCATTGTCCGCAGAAATCTGCGAGCCAGCAAAAAATCTGTGATATATATTTAGATATGCTTACATTTAAAATCCACGATGGAGTGAAGCCGTGAAAGTCGAAACGCGATATAGCGAGGGATCACTGTAACATAAAAATGGCTACTAAGAAGAACCATGAAAAATATTCAAAGTCAAAAAACAGCATGGTTCAGGGTACACTTGTGCCTGCAAACCTGACATATCAAGACAGGTGAGAGATGTCATACTAATTTTTGCTAGTAAATAAACTGGGCTTCAGTCCACTGCAACATTGAACTAGAATAACACACCATTTTCGTAATTATTTAATACAATTTAGGATTGTTGAGTGCCAGCGCCCATTCAAAGAAATGCAGGAAAAGCCCTTAATAGGGCATCTATCTGGCATAGGATATAGAAATGGAATGAGCAGGCTTGGGAATATATTATATATTATTGTATTAATATTTTAGGGGTCATTAAGTATTGAACTTTTATCAAAGATAATGAATCTCTGCCCAGTGGTAGACTGCTGTTTAATCCAGGGTTGTACACAATGCTGCAGAGACAGGATATGAATCTCTCCAACCCTGCACTTAAATAAGTGGGTTCAGAAAATAAATGGACAGATCTCTTCTTACACCTAAGTAGGGCTAGAGTGGTGAGAAGTTAGACTACTGCATTTTTTAAAATGGAGCAAATAGACTCCATGCTGCTTCATGGATCCAAAATCCTGTGTTTAAATCCTGCAGCCATTTTTTTTCCCTATGTGGAATAAGCACATTCTCCCCTTACATATGTAGGTTATTTTCTTCCATCTCCAGGGATGTGCAGGTTAGATTAACTGGTGACTCTAAATCAGTCTCAATGTGCATGAGGCTCATGATGGACTGATGTTGCTGGGATATACCCTGGCAACCTGTGACTCTGAACAAGTCTCGGAATGCTATGTCACTTATCATCTAAACACTGCTGTGAAATCTTTGCCACTGTGTGAAGATGGTGAATTGTTGTGAACAGTGCAATGTTCAACCCCTCACATTTATTAAGGATTCCCAGTCAACTCCTGAAGATACACTGCCAGCTAATCCTAAAATTGTGATGCTTCATCATGAACCACCTAAATTTCAAGAAGGCCAGAACAAACATTTCAATGAAGCAAGCTACATTCTATAGACTGCTATCAGAAGGCACATTAAGGATAACCAAGCAGAATCCAGAATTATACAATTGTACAGGTGGTGAAAGTCCCAGGTGAAACCAGAAAACCTGCACCATTACCACTTTTTACTGATTGGCTATTAAATGTGTTAAAGCAAATTTATAAAACCGCACAGTATTTAAGATAAAACAGATAATTTAAAAAGAAACAAAAAAGTGATGAATACAGGAAGAGAATTAATAATGAGTTCAGCTAAACACAGTAACTAGGCTCATAAACTGGGAAGAAAACCTGTGGTTGCACAAAGGCGGAGATGGAAAAGAAGCCTTAGATCGGGGAGAATTTGTTTGAAGCTCCAAACTTATCCACTAGATGGCACTACAACCTAAGTAGCAATCATTATTCAAGTTCATAATTCCTGCAATGTGTTTGCTTTATGAGACCTGCAAAAAAGGCACTATAATTTGAGAGCTTAGACAATGGGATTCCTTTTAATGTGCAGAAATTGTGGTGCCATAGCTGATAAAGAAATGTGTTTATCATATCGTTTTATTTAAAATAAAATAAAAAAATCTTAAGATCAGGTTATTTGATGATAAATTATGAACTTAAAAGTTTTACTTCATTTGTTGTCCAAAGCCATGTACTAATAATCAGGGCAGTGAGGGACTAGAGCATAACAGTGTAGTGCTGGGTTCAAGGCATGGGGGTAGGCTGCAGGGCACACTTACTTACACCATGCCAATCAATGCTCATATTTTATACTCTATAGCGTGTTTCCATAGTGAAAACTACCCTAAAGGTACTTTGACAGGCATAACAGAGTTGTTTCCATATTTCTGTGAGAAAGGCAGGTTTGGTGAAATGAATAAGGAGGACTGAGCCTGCACTCTAGTGCACTGGGCTATATTATCTTAAACATTCAACTCACATGGCTCATAAGTTATTTTTACACACATTTCTCTAATCTCTCCCAGCTTTTTCTGCTGTTTGCTGTACTTATGGTAAAATCCAAATTAAATACCTTTAGTGAAGGCCTCTAGCGTTTATAGATCCTGGAAGCAGCAATGTTTAAATTTCTTTTAAACAAATATTTTCAATTAAAGGTTAATGGATAACTTTTATTGCCCCTCACACTTCAGCTGATTTCTAAAACATCTAATGATGGTGCTAAATTGAGTAAAGGTTTGGTTTATGTTCAGGTATATTATCAGGGTTGTGTTGTAGAAAGGCTCATAAGTGAGGTCATTTTGAAAGGCTGTAAATGAATTTGAGTTATTGCCAAGTCAACTGTCAGCATTACCCAGAGTCTTGATATCTAAATTATCATCTTGCAGTCTTGGTCTACTTTACAAAATGTCTTGTACAATATTGTCTAATAAAGGCTTTACTCTTTGACAGTTTTTACCTACTATATACAAGGATGATGCAGTTTAAGGAATACTCTTTTATGGAATGACTACTGTATGAGCTCATCTTTAGACACTTTTGTAAATGAAAGATTAGCTTATTTTAGAATTGATTCTTTCATTTTCTCAAATTCCTTGTATAGTTATTAATAGTTGCTTACTAGGTATAGGGGAAGGAGTGCAATTTACTGTAAATCCTTCAGCTAGATTAGTCTACACTACAGCTTTCACTCCCAAAGACTAGTTGTCAACGTGCATGTCAACATGCAGATAGGGAGGCCGGGAAGATGAGACTTTCAATCAAACGCCTGACTGATCAGATCACTGGGGCAAAGTAAAGCAAAGGGGGAAAGTTGGGCAGGCTTCTTGGCAATTTGATAAAACCAGGCTTGTTGTATTGCTTGTTGTGTCGCTCTCTTTAACATCACTCTAACTGGGAATGTAGAGAAAAGCCAAGCAAAATGACACCTTTTATTGGCTAACTAAAAAGATTACAATATGCAAGCTTTCGAGGCATCTCAGGAATAAAGCCAGAGAGTGTCTGATCACAGAACAGTGAAATGTTTTCTTCAAGACATGCTCATTAGGGAATCTGTAGGTATCATTTACTCAGAACAACGCCTTATGAACAATGAGTACAAAAAAATGCCACTCCGGTTGTTGCCTGGAGATAGAGTTCAAGTTCACAGAAAAACAGCAGCCTAGTTATTTATTGAAAGCAGTCTGGCAGACATATGTGGGCACCTTACCTGGCTCACCACAGGCACAGCTACATCAACAGGCCAAAGCCGCACTTCATCCAGAAGCTATTTAAGGTGGCCTGCTCCATCTTTTTGTTGTTGTGCACAAGCTAAGTGCTCTGAAGCCCCTGCTTTCCAGCTGTTTTAATCACAGGTTTTCCATGTAGTACTGTAGATTCAGAAAATTCCTCTGTGATTCAATTTAACAACTAACAACCCCCCCTTCACAGTACACTAGAGGGCCAGCAGTTAAATTGATGCTACTTGTTAAGAGAATGCCAGCCTAAGCAGATCTTCCAGAAAAGCAGATTTAGAGGGCTCTCGAATACCACATTAAACAAGGCCATTAGAGTGAAATATTTGTGCACAGTAAGGTAATTACAAGGCTTGAAATAGATGAATTTGATACAGCAGGTGAGACTGGCCCGAGTTCCTATGAGGGTTGCCACTATGGACAGCAATGACTGATTTTTGCATGGTTTCTGCTTAAGAGTCTTTGTGGGGGTTAGGCCGATACTTGTTGGAAACCTTTAAATGGGGCAACGGTTTATTAGTGACTAAAGAGAGTCTTTTAGTCCCTGCAGAGGGCAGTGCCTCAGTTGATTATGGGCACTCTGAAAAACTCAAGACAGGCCATAGTTATAAGAGGTTATTCAATTATAGAAAAACTGCAAAGACTATTCAGGCAAACAAATCCTTAGAGGGCTATCCACTTTGTCAGAATCTAAACTTAAGTCTGTGTATAAACTGTCTGTGTATAGTTTGCACATTATCCCAACTAAGTGTATTTTTCTTCTGGTACTTTGGGGTTTACTGTTTGATAAACTGGAGCCTCCGAACTGGCCCTGTTTAAGCGAGTGAGGTCACTGTGATTCAGAATTGGATAAGAATGGATCAGAAGGTGGAGGGACAGATTTG
Organism: Polypterus bichir lapradei; assembly: GCA_026402145.1. Taxonomy (NCBI): domain Eukaryota; kingdom Metazoa; phylum Chordata; class Cladistia; order Polypteriformes; family Polypteridae; genus Polypterus; species Polypterus bichir. The sequence continues at coordinate 117,866,827 of JANRMT010062813.1, forward strand.
CATCATAAAACTACACCACTCTTGAGATGTCTGAATTACCTTTTGCATCACTGTGCTTAGCACACATTACATCTTTGGAAGAATGGTGTTTTAGGGACTTATTCTTAGATAACAGGATATCCACTATACAAGTACTGAAGAGTGCTGTCCATTTTCCCAAAGAGGTCCAAACAAATCCACCCTAAGGTATACCATTATCCAACAGGTTAAGTGAGCACAAAAGACTACATATTTTCGGAAATCTCCATGGCATGAGCAAATTTACATTTCTTACAGATAACACTTAAAGATTCTGAATGACAAAAAATGGGTTTGCATATTCATGACGGAAAGCAGGAAGCTCTTTGATTCATCTAGATGCCACTAAGAGTAATGCCTGTGAGAAACCGGGCCACTCAGCTATTTACTAACCAACAGAAAAACAAACAAAATGGTCTTCTACATCTCTCATCCCAAAAATGTGCAACTTTACTTAACTGTCACTTCTAAACTGGCCTTTGTGAGAATGTGCATTAGTACAGGCATGTCAAACTCACTACCATTGGTGGACCACTTCAACCACCATACGTGCGTCAGCGGGCCGCACTGTAACAAATACTATTATACAAAGTTACCGTAGCTTTCTTTCCAGTACTGAAAACTTTAAAAAATGTAACACTTTAAAGAAGGGCAATTTATTTCCATACACTCTCTGTACAACAGTGTACAATTAGAGTCTTAGCCTCTTAGCTAGGTCCTTATTTTATTATATTATATTCATTGTTTATATAGGAGTCTTACAGTGTGAGATCTATTTCTTTTGTCCCGACACTTGGCAGTTCATCAATATCAGGCTTGAAATCTTGTGCAAAGGTAAGTGCTTCCGAACATAGACAGTACTCTCGATGCCATCTTACAGATCTGCACATATGAGGGTGGCAGGTAAGCATACAAGCCTGGCACACCAACTTCGTTGTATTTTGCTTTCAGAATAGAATCTGACTGCAGTTCAATCAATTCTATTTGGATATTCTTGGGCGTATTCTCAACGTTGTAAGAGAACAGCGCAAAGTCCTGTTCCTGTGAACTGAAATCACAAAAACATTCACCGAATTCATTGCTCAGTAATTCAAGTTGGAAAACAAATCCTCCAAAAATCTAATTTTACTTTACTAAGTTTACTTCAAAGTTTATATTGTAAAATAAGCCGATATGCAAAAAGCCACCTGACCTACACTAATTTTACAAACTCAAAATCACAAAAATATGTTAATAAACAACGCGCCAACTTCTCACGTCCACTTCAGATCTTCAGCTGTAGTCTGCACTAACTGTTCGTTACAATACTAGCACAAAATTACATAAAACTAGAGCAAAAAAACGTGAAAATATGCGAGCTATTACTACTCATGATGGTCAGTTCTGCCCAGTGGCCATTCTCAGCAGCCCAGCCAGTAGTGTAACCTAGCAGGGGCGGCTCTAGGCTTGTGGCGACCATGGGCAGAGAAAGAATCAGGGGCCCCTTCTACCACCAATGTCAATATGGTATCTTATGCACGGCGGATGGCCACGTCTGTTGTGGACACTGCATAGCCACCTCGTGCTCATGACACTCTTCTACATGCATGTGTCCGTAACTTGAAAACCAAGTGGCGGCCCATGATATTCACATTACGTCAGAACGTTATAATACTACATATAGCTTACTGCTCCGACTCTAGCGACATTAGTAAATACAGCGTACTAATTAAAAAGAAACACGATGTTTTTCGGCCACATTGCCGTCAGCTGTGTTGTTATTTTCTCTTTCTGTTTTATATTAAATATATATTGGCGGAGTGGCCCCTGGGATTCGGCGGCCCTGTGCAGGGGCACAGTTTGCACATGCCTAATGCTGCCCCTGCTGCAGCCTAGCACTTCAGTTGTGACGTTGCGGCTCATTAACTTTGGTCAAGGCTCGTGGCTATACTAGCAGATGACGTTTCCGGTACCGTAATGGCATGGGAAAACACGCTTTTGTCAGAAGGCAGAAGTAAGAAAAGTCAATGAGTATTGCCGAAGATGCAGAATGATTCAATCACAAATGATAGTAATCATTTTGTACAAGTTCAGTGCTAATTAGGATCTGTCATGCGGGCCGGGGGCCGCGTGTTTGACATGCCTGCATTAGTGGATCCTATTATTAACTGGTTTGTTACACGAAGCTGACATTTTCCTAATGGTTTTGGGCTCTGGCCCACTGAGACCCTGATTTGGGTCAAGTGGGGATGAGAACGGACTCTTGGGTTCAGGAGATATGGGTGTCACACAGAGCAGTCTTTACAGAACTCGGCCATAAATTCCCAGTTTTCATTTCAGACACCTTTCCTAACTGAGGTAAAATTCAGCTTTAAGCCACTTCCCCATTAGTAAATCCCTTCACTCTGACATGCCGACCAGGATTCTAAACAATACACATTTTGCAATCCAGGTTTAGAAGAAAATGTATGGCCAAAGATTGAATAGAAAGGGAAGCAATTAAATGTTCATATAATATATGACTTTGCATATACAGTATGTTCATAAATGTTCATATAACAATACAACTCCCATAACAACAGAGAACAATAAGAGATAGAAGTTTTGAGTCAAACAATTAATTTGGCTCAACTTCTCTCTCTTGGTATTAGATGCATGTTAACTCCTTATGCACTGAGGAGTTTTTGGCATTACTACCCCCAAATTACGTACCCAAAATAAACAGTTATTATTCTGAGTAAGAGTAGTGAGTACAACACTCCAAATTTAAAGTATTTATATTACTATCCACATAACTCAATTTTAGTACAGTAAAAAAAAAAAGACATTTTATGATGAACAACCTTGGAATCATTTTTCTTTCATGATCCAATCTGTCAGCTATTATTGGGCCAAGTTCAGATGACATATCCTATATCATTGCAAAATTATACTGTTTGGCGCAAAGTGTCCCCCCTGTTCGGACAATTGCACCTAAACAATCTCTCAAAGCTAGTATTGCAATTGCAATTATATTTTTCAGAAAGAATACCATCAAGTAGTACTGTAGATGGTGCAGTAACACAGTTTTGTATCAGCTCTGCTTCAAGACAGACAAAGGGTTTTTAAGTAATGAACAGAAATTGGGACACCTGTGCAAATTCTTTGCTTCAACTTGTAAGGCTTAATTTACTTTAACTGCTGTGGAACTTCTGTAGGTTGTAATCTATTAGTTGTTCCCTGAAGAAGGGCCATTTGTAATAATATGAAATTTCCTTTTTATTTCCTTTAAATTTAAACCTCTGGCAGTTAACTGCTTCCCTTTTTGCCATTTTAGGTTATACATTGTATTTCAACTGAGTGATCTGAAGAAAAACTGATGAGTTCTAAAACTTTTGACCAGTAGTGTATATCTACAGTATTTAATTAGTAAAAATGAACAAATAAACATACTTATCCAAACTTTTACTTTCAAAATAATTTTTCAAGCCAGTCCCAAAAACTATTTCTGTTCACCAATATACACAGAGAAACCTTACATTTTGTAAAATTCGTTAGGGTTTAATTGCGGTTGTTCATCCATCTTCTCCTTCATTCTGGTGCAGTTGCCTCATATAAGTTGTTTTCATTCATTTATTTATTTTTGTTGCTTTTTCTTTTCATTTTGTGTCTGAAATAAATATGGTACATACATACATTTTCATACCTGCTGCTTCCAGTGCTGGGTTATGTGGCTGGGGACAATGCCATTTCTAGCAGCCCTGGACACAGACAAAGCAAGCCACACAAACCATATATACACCTAAACCTGTGTTTTTCAGCCATTTGTAGGGTGCAGGTGGCCATCGTTTTGTTGCAAGCACATAAAACTTGCTCACAGGTATAATCTGCCACCGCAACATGGAAGGAATCAACAGAGCTTTGTCAGATTTTTTTTTATCCCATTTCTAATTGCTCTTATTTCAACACCCCATCTCTTTCTAATACCCAGCTTTGATTTTATTTCCCTTTGAAATCACACTCATTTCTGCCTTCCGGGAAGAGGGTTTGAAGTGATTAGAAATAGGCCTATCCCTTTGGGATGGGAAAGGGTGGGGAAAGAGTCATTACAATGTGAACTAGCCTAAATGACGTCCCCCACATGTAACTTTGAGAGGCACAATTACATCATAAATTTACTCACTGGTACTGTAATAAGAAAATGAAAGAGCACTACTCAAAAACTAACATGACCAATCACAGACAACAATACATCATTGTAATGTTGTGAACCTCAGCTGTCCAATGGTAATGAATCGTTCACAGTATGTGATACAAAATTGGCATGATCTTTGATAAAAGGATACAGTAATTGCTCCTCGATCGCGGGGGTTGCACAAAGACAAAAGGCAGAAGGTGGCATGGCTCTACCTAACTTCCAGTTTTATTACTGGGCAGCAAACATACAAGCTATAAAAACCTGGACACAAATCGAAGAACAAACACAGGCTTGGTCCGCAATAGAAATAAAATCCTGCAGTACAGTAATCCCTCCTCGATCGCGGGGGTTGCGTTCCAGAACCCCCCGCGATAGGTGAAAATCCGTGAAGTAGAAACCATATGTTTGTATGGTTATTTTTATATATTTTAAGCCCTTAGAAACTCTCCCACACCGTTTATAAATATTCTCCGCACAGTTATACAGTAAACCCTTGTTTATCGCGGTTAATCCGCTCCAGGCAGATAAATGAATTTCCACGAAGTAGGATTCTTTATTTATAAATCTAATATTTTCGCAGTTAGAGCATTGAAAACCTGTTTACAACCTTCTAAATACGTTTTTTAACATTATTAGAGCCCTCTAGACATGAAATAACACCCTTTAGTCAAAAGTTTAAACTGTGCTCCATGACAAGACAGAGATGACAGTTCTTTCTCACAATTAAAAGAATGCAAACATATCTTCCTCTTCAAAGGAGTGCACATAGCAGAAAATGTCAGAGAGAGAGACAAAAGTAAACAATCAAAAATCAATAGGGCTTTTATGTATGCGAAGCACTATGATAAAGCAGCCGCAATGAAGGGATCAATGTGAAGGTAGGCTTTCAGCATTTTTTAGAGGAGCTTCCGTATCTTCTAAGCAAACAGCCACTGTGCAAACAGCCCCTCTGCTCACACCCCCTCCGTCAGGAGCAGAGAATGTCAGAGAGAGTGAGAGAGGCAGAGAAAAGCAAACAATCAAAAATCAATACGGGCTGTTAGAGCTTTTAAGTGTGCGAAGCACCGCGCACGAAGCATATCGTATATCATTGAGGAGTTTTATTTAATACGTAATAGGTGCTCTTATTGGGTAGCTTCTCAGCCATCTGCCAATAGTGTCCCTTGTATGAAATCAACTGGGCAAACAAACTGAGGAAGCATGTACCATAAATTAAAAGCCCCATTGTCCACAGAAATCTGCGAACCAGCAAAAAATCCATGATATATATCTAGATATGCTTACATTTAAAATCCGCGATGGAGTGAAGCCGCGAAAGTCGAAGCGCGATATAGCGAGGGATCACTGTATTCTCTCAGCTGTGATGTGTTGCTTTCCTCTGTATATGTGAGCAAATTGCATATTTTGCTAATTAAAGCAGACAGTAGGGAAACATACGCTTTATTTAAAAGATGATACATTTGGGTATGTAAAAACATTATTAATGCTTTTGATTGACTCGTGTGTTTATTGTAACATACACAAACAACTTTGCAAAATGGTTGATCTCAAACATAAATGGTTAGGAGAGAAGAAAAAACACGGAAATCTGATACAATGAAAATGAAAGGAATATATCATTACAGAAATGTCTGTTTGTGCATGTAATAAAGTATGTGCTGACAGCTCCATCTGCTGTGATAATGAGGGTAACACCGTTTAAAAAGGTGCTCCAAAATTGTCTCTGATGTCAAGTTGTCCGATTCCAAATACAATTGCATGAGGATTCCCTCCATGTTGACTAGGTTTTCCCTTCTGCCTTCTAAAGAAGCATTTCTTTGATTTAGTCGGACATCTACAAGGATATGAAAGAGTATGGGTGAAGGCATTAATGTGCACTGAGGTGTACAACATTGATTTCAACCATGTGCCCATTGTTGTTATTTGAAAAAGCAGATAAAAAAATATAGGTGGGTTTGGAAGAATCAGAAATAACATTGATGACCTGTAGGAGTTACAGGAAACAGAACAACAAAGGGCTGACTATTCTACAGCCACTACTGTACAGTCTTATATTTAATTTTGTACCTTCTAAATAATTGGCTCAATTTGGCATCCAGTGATTTGCCTATATCCCTCCTTGATATGACCTCCCTACATCTTAAACTTTAACAGGAAAATGCCATTTGGAAGGTGGACTTAACATACTTTAAGTTACTGGTATACAGATTCTTAAAACAAATTGCTTACAAGTACTGCAGTCTTAACCTTACAGTGCTTTAGATTCACACCAAGGGGTTAAGGTGGCTAAATATCTTAGTCTGCCAGCTGTTTGATTTCTTATGTATTTGGATGATTAGACCATCAAGGTTTATCCATCCATTCATTAATCCATCCTCTTCCGCTTATCCGAGATTGAGTCGCAGGGGCAGCAGCTTTAGCAGAGATGTCCAGACTTCCCTCTCCTTGGCCACTTCTTCTAGCTCTTCCAGGGGAATCCCGAGGCGTTCCCAGGTCAACCGGGAGACATAGTCCCTCCAGCGTGTCCTGGGTCTTCCCTGGGGCCTCCTCACCAGGGAGGCATCCTGATCAGATGCCTGAGCCACCTCATCTGACTTCTCTCGATGCGGAGGAGCAGCGGCTCTACTCTGAGCCCGGAAACTCATTTCAGCCGCTTGCATTCGCGATCTCGTTCTTTCGGTCATTACCCATAGCTCATGACCATAGGTGAGGGTAGGAACATAGATCGAGTGGTAAATTGAGAGCTTTGCCTTACGGCTCAGCTCGTTTTTCACCACGACAGACCGATGCAGAGCCCGCATCACTGCGCACGCCGCACCGATCTGCCTGTTGATCTCACGCACCATTCTTCCCTCACTCGTGAACAAGACCCCGAGATACTTGAACTCCTCCACTTGGGGCAGGATCTCGCCACCAACCCTGAGAGGGCACTCCACCCTTCTTCGGCTGAGGACCATGGTCTCGGATTTGGAGGTGCCGATTCCCATCCCAGCTGCTTCACACTCAGCTACGAACCGATCCAGAAAGAGATGAAGATCACGGCCTGATGAAGCAAACAGGACAACATCATCTGCAAAAAGCAGTGACCCAATCCTGAGTCCACCAAACCAGTCCCCCTCTATGCCCTGGCTGCGCCTAGAAATTCTGTCCATAAAAGTTATCAGTGACAAAGGGCAGCCCTGGCGGAGTCCAAATCTCACTGGAAATGGGTTCGACTTACTGCCAGCAATGCGGACCAAGCTTTGACACCGGTTGTACAGGGACCGAACAGCCCTTCAGATCGAAATTTATGTTCTCCATAATCGGCGAAACTCCACAGTTTTTATATTCTCTCTTGCATTGCCACTAGGAGTGTGGTGTATACTATATTTTTGAAATTAGTCTCAGCATGTTATTTTTGACCTTATCAATTCCTGCTCCCCTTGAGATAGATACATTAGCATTGATTATTTTTCATTGACATCTCTATTAAAAACAGTCAGGAATTAAAGAAAATCAAAGCACTGTTCTCAACTTATTCAGAATTCTGTGTATATTTTATGCATTGAAAACCTGAATTAAGTGAATAAATGGTAGCTCTTGTTTTTATAAAGACAACAGAGTTTGCTTTTATTTACCTCTGTTCTAATATTTTTTTCTTTCAATATACTGTACCTTAAACTTACTATATATAAGCAACATGAATTTGTACACTTCAACTGTTTTTGTATAAGATTCATGTAGTTACAAAGGTAGAAAAAGCTAAGTGGTGAATGGAGTTGATTATGCCATCTCTGTTGTTCTTGCCATTGAAAATTTCAGAATTTATTCAGAATTAACATTCTGACACAGCAAAAAAACAGGAAAGATTTATTGATATTCATTCTTTGACCATTCTGAAATGGAAAGAAAGGCTGTATTAACACATGAATAAACAGCCTTTTCTTTCTATCAAAATACACTGAAGAACATATTTTCCAGGAGTTCATATTATGGTTCCACCCTGGAAAAGAAAATCCAGAAGAAATAACCGCCACCAAGGATAACTTGATAAACCTCTACAGGGGCAAAATGTGTCATGGAGTGGACCATGCTCATTTACATTATAGGGTGCCTGCATAAAAGCTTCTCTCTGGTTTGTATCTGTCTGCAAAAGCTATTAGTCAGGATATTTTCTGCATCACTACTAAAGTCTTGAAAAGTCTGTAAAATTCTGCATTTTTTCTTTTAGTGCTTAATATCATTCATGCAGTAAATAATATGATGAATTCTCAGAGAATGTGTCACAATATTTTGAAATGTATCTTTTTTTTTACTTTTTTAATAATTAAATAAAAAATCACAGCACTACAGTTAAGTACAAGCCAACCATAAATCCACACATAACAAATATCTTAAACTATGCTCCCTAATTCTTCCTGAACATTATGCTTTCAAAGAAAGAGCTGATCATTTTAACAGTTAACAAACATACAAGCATTTTAGGGGCAGCATGGTGACACAGTTTCTAACATCTCCAGGGTCCTGGATCCATTAATAGCTTGACCACTTTTGTTTTTTGTAATTTAACCATTCTCCTTATGTCTGTAACAATTTACTCAGAGCGATTCTGTTTTTTCATACATCCCTAAGGCATATAGATTAGGTTGATGGTCAGCTTTCTGGCATAAGTGTTGGATTTCTGTGTGCTCAAGTGTGTCCAATAACAGATTTTTTTTTTCTTTTTTAACCAAAGTTGGTTCCTTTCCTTTGTTGTTGTATTCCTTGTGACACACTCACCTTCTGAAATATCTCCCCATTTTCTAAAATATTAATTTGCTGCATGATTTTGAAGAGATAGTGCATATCCCATCAGTACTGGGTGCAAAGTAGAAACCCATACTCATTTATACTGGGACAATTTACAGATTCCAATTTTTGAACTAAAGAACATGGAGAAAAACACACTGCCATGGAAAGAACATGCTACCTTCCATGTAGGTAGTGCCTGGGCTGGGATACTATACTTTTGAGACAGGAGTGCTTCTGAGTGACTCTGTAATAAGAAACTTCAGGTCAAAAAAAAGACCAAAAAAAGAAAGGAACTTATTAACATATACTGCAATTCAAAATATTCCAGTAATTATGAAGTAATTTAAAATGTTGTTCTGGGCCTCCACAATATGGGATTAAAAATAACAACTGCACAGTCATGTGCATAAGCGAGAGCAAAGATTTGTGGCATCATTTAGTGTCACAGATTTTTTCCCCCCTTTTTATCATTGCTTTTGACTGGGTATAAAAAAGACAAAGTTAGGTTTTGAGCTGTGAATTATATTCTTTTTTGCCATTGCCCATTAGCAGGCAACAGTTAAATAAGCAATTAAGGAATCTTAATAAGCAAATGAACAAAAATGAAGTATGTTACATCACTAGAACTAAGCTGTCTCTAATTTGGAAAATTGGCTACAATGTACCTATAACCGAGACTGAAGGCCCATTGTAATTATGAGAATGACCAATGTTTAGTGGCAGAGGCTGCAGTTTTGACACTGCTATACTGTATTATAATGGTGAAGAGGGAGCTATGTTCTTAGCTGAAGATTTTTAGTTTCCAGTCTGTCTACATCCCTATCTTCACCTATGGCCATGACTCTGAGTAGTCACAACAATGAGGCTCCTGGGTTAGGATGCTGGGCTCATTTTCTAAGAAGCTCAGAAATATGGGAAAGACCTCAGAGCAAAATTAACAATATGGGGATGAGGATCTTTAATCCTTAAGTTTTCCAAGAAAAAATCAAAATCCAAATTTTTGAGCTCCCTGAAAATAAATTTTAAAAACTCTATTGTAAATAGGTTTTGTAACTCAATTTACATTTTGTATTAAATAGAAAGTAGTTATGCATTTAATGCATATTTTTAATGACAAAATGTTGCAAGTTGGCTGGACATGGAGGTCAGAATTTCATTGTACACGGTACACATTACAGTACTACTAGCACTAGAATGAAATCACTTAGTATGCATTGCTTTGTTTGCATGTCTTTCAACAAGAGAAAAAAGTATAAATAGGAGCTGTATGCCTTCTGGTTATGAGGGGGCAAGGCACCCTTCCCGCGGTCTCCATGCCATGCTCTGGGGCAGGCCCTGATGGGGCAGGCATACTGGGGGACACTTCCCCGGCGACGGACCCTGACCCGGAACTATCCGCCGGGGAAGGGACGAGCCGGGGGACGCTTCCACGAACCAGCTCACAAGACCCCCTGAGCAACTTGGATCATCAATTTCGGTCCACGCCTGCCTCATTTAAAAGGGAACAGTGGAATGACGATTCCCTGCGCTTTGCCTGGAATGCGATTGTTCTTCCAGGCAGCTCACAAGCTGATGGGTCCATGCCACGCGAGCCCTTCTTTGTCCTTGAGAATGATCTGTTGTATCGGGTGGCGACCCACGAGGGCAAGGTGCAGAAGTTGTTGCTAGTTCCGCGTACCTTCCGGCGGGAGGTATGTGAACTAGCTCACGCTCACCTCCTAGGCGCCCACCTCGGGGCCGAAAAAACTTGAGAGGATAAAACTCCGCTTTTACTGGCCCGGGATCAACGAGGAGGTCCGGCGTTTCTGCCAATCCTGTCCGGAATGTCAGACGCGGCAGATTCCTAGGAGGGACCGCGCTCCTCTCGTCCCTATACCCCTGATAGACATTCCCTTTGACAGAATAGGGGTGGATTTAGTAGGACCCCTGGAGCCCTCAAACCGTGGCCATAAATATATATTGGTCATGGTAGATTATGCTACCCGATACCCAGAGGCGGTTCCCCTGCGCTCAGCTAACACAAAAAATATCGCACGGGAGTTAGTCAACTAATTTTCTAGAGTGGTTATACCCAAAGAAGTCCTCACGGACCAGGGTACACCCTTCACCTCAGATACGTTCAGGGAGGTCGCCAAATTACTCCGGGTAAAGCACCTGAAGACGTCTGTCTATCACCCTCAAACCGACGGGTTGGTAGAGCGTTTTAACCAGACGCTTAAACAGATGCTCTGCAAGGTAGTCAACGCCGATGGCAGGAACTGGGACCAGCTCTTACCGCTCGTGCTTTTTGCTTACCGGGAAGTGCCCCAGGCCTCCACAGGCTTCTCCTCTTTTGAGTTATTATATGGGCGACAACCCCGTGGACTTTTGGACATACTAAAAGAGGGCTGGGAAGCGGAGGCCCTTCCCTCCTCCAACATATTGGAGTATGTGGCGCAACTGCGCGACAGGCTCACTAAAATCAGGCCCCTCCTAAAGGAGCACGTGACTCGTGCGCAGGCAGCGCAGGCCCGATGTTACAACTGCAACTCCGTCCTCTGGGAGTTCCGCCCGGGGGATCGAGTGATGGTACTCGTTCCTACCTCCCATTCTAAGTTATTAGCTCACTGGCAGGGGCCATACGAGGTTAAGGAGAGAAAGGGACTCGTCGACTATTTAGTTAAACAACCTAATCGTCGACCGAGTGAGAGGATCTACCACGTTAATTTATTAAAACCTTGGAAGGACAGGGAGGAGTCTCCCGACACCCGTAGATCCCTCTCCCTATTCACTAGCACGTCTGCCCTTAACCTTGGTGACGAGCTGACACCCCTACAGCGGCAGGAGATAGCCCAGGCAATCTGGGCCGCCCCCGAAGTAGTGAGCGAGTCGCCGGGCCGGACCTCGCTGATTGCGCACAACATAGTCAAGGACCCCGGGGTAATCGTCCGGGAGAGGCCCTATAGACTCCAAGAGGCAAAACGTGCCGAAGTGGAACTGGAGGTGCAACGGATGTTGGATATGGACATTATTGAGGAGAGCCATAGCCCATGGTCCAGTCCTATCGTTCTCGTTTCCAAGCAAGACGGCTCCTGGAGGTTCTGTAATGACTTTAGACGTCTGAATCAGGTCTCCAAGTTCGACGCCTACTCGATGCCCCGCATTGATGACCTGCTTGAACGGCTGAGTACGGCTCAATATTTGACTACTCTTGACATGACGAAAGGGTATTGGCAAATTCCTTTAACGGCATCTGCGAAAGAAAAAACGGCCTTTAGCACCCCTAGCGGGCATTGGCAATACAAGGTCCTCCCATTTGGGCTGCACGGGGCCTCGGCGACATTTCAACGTCTGGTGGATAGAGTGCTGAAGCCCCACCAGTCCTATAGTGCCGCCTACCTGGATGACGTCGTCATCTATTCCGGCACCTGGGAGGAGCATCTATTGCAGGTCTCTGCTGTCCTCGCGACGCTAGCTAAAGCCGGCCTTCGCATTAACCCCCGTAAGTAAGGAGGCCAAATATTTAGGCTACCTTGTGGGACGAGGACAGGTGAGACCCCAATGTTCCAAAATCAAGGACATCCTGGAATGGCCCCGTCCGAATACCAAGAGACAGGTGCAGGCTTTCTTGGGGTTGGCGGGGTACTACCGCCGGTTTATACCCCGCTTCTCCGAAAGGGCAGCACCCTTGACTAATTTAACAAAGAAGGGCGCTCCCCTGCATGTGGTATGGAACGACAAGGCGGAACACGCATTCAGTGACCTAAAAAAGGCCTTAATGTTGGCACCTGTATTAAGGACCCCTGATTTTTGTCTTCCTTTTATTCTCCAGACCGATGCTTCGGACACAGGCCTGGGCGCCGTGTTGAGCCAAAGTGTCGATGGTGTCGAGCACCCCGTGATGTACTTAAGCCGGAAACTGCTGGACCGGGAGACCAGGTATGCGGCAGTGGAGAGGGAAGCCTTGGCCATTAAGTGGGCAGTAACTCATCTCCGTTACTACCTGTTGGGCCGCGAGTTCACTCTGGTGACCGATCACGCTGCGCTTCAGTGGATGTCCCTGCACAAAGAGTCGAACCCACGGGTCACCAGGTGGTTTCTGGACTTGCAACCCTATAAGTTCACGGTCACTTATCGTCACGGCAACCTTCAGGCCAATGCCGATGCCCTCTCTCGTGTCCACGACCTCTCGGTTAGCTCCGCCACCATAAGCCTCACTCCCGCAGCACGTTACTTCCGCCCTTCCTCCGCCATTTTTCTGACGTCATCAGTCCCATCATCCCTCACGGTTCCTTCCCAGCATACCTCCACTTCCGGCTCCTCCTATATAAAATGGCCGCCGACGGCATCTGCGGCGTCGCGCATATGAACGTTTATTGTTTATATTTTGACCCGAACTATTTTGTTGTGACTGCAATACACAGGGCCGGAAACCCCAAACCTTTTTGCTGTTTCCTTTTGTCTTTTACAACTGTCAGAGCATCTCTGCATGTCATTCTCTCCAACTGTGCTTAGCTGTGAAGGCACTACATAAATCTAAGCCTCTTTGAAATGCTGAGTGAATTTTTTAGTTGAACATAAAGCTTGACTAAAGTTTCCAACAGCTCAGCTCACCGCAGCCCTATCAAATACCTGTAAACACCTTTTACTTGATTCCCGAGGAGCCAGCTATGTGTGAAACACACAGTATTTTTAACCCTGCCTACAGGCCTACTGACTAGCTGCTCAGGAAAGAGGATAAATTAAGTATCTGAACAGCTGCCTGCATCATTGAGGCTTTGTAAGCAGAGCCCAGACGGCTCTCTAAAGAACTTAAAGCTTAAGGAAGAAAGGATAAAAGGATTTTCTAGAGCCCATGCTTTCGTAACTCATCACACACATGGCTATTCCAGCATGATATAAATAACTACTTACTGATTTTAGAAAACAACGGTTTCACGTTAACATATTCAACAATATGTTGACAGAAAATAACTATCTGAATGGAAAAAGAAATCTCTGAAAAATGGCACCTCACTCTTTATTAGAAGCAAAGCACATTTTAAAGACCTGGGCACATACTGAAAGATAGTGGCACTGGATGGAAACAATAAAACACAGAAATCAGAACCATTGCTCTCTGTGTGCAGGTTCACAAAATCTTCAATTCCTTATGCTTACCACTTGAATACAAATATATATACTATAGACTGCACTGTGCACTCAATAATTGACTATGGGGGTTACCTATAGGCTCCCATGCTGGTAAATTAATTTCAAATCAGATGCCATTTTCTTTTCACAACACCCTTATATCCTAAAGCAACCTCAGTAAGCTATATGCTCTCATTCCCCTTGGTTTACTTTGCTGCTTTCACATGCTAGGCCACATTAATTATCCTGCCAAGATGCTATGACTTGTACTTTAATGATTCTTTTCCCCACAATCAATAATTCATTTTGAACACCATCACCATAGAGCTTTTAATATATCTTATGCATGAGTGTGGATTTAGCCCTAGACAGTTTTTTTTGGACAAATAAGGCATGATTTTTTTTTTTGTTTACTTCTTGCAGCTGCAAAAGATTGCTTTCTATCGCATGTCACCTACATGAAAGCAAACAGATGTTACTGTCATATTATCTCTCAAGCCCGGGAGTTAAAGGACTTGAGACTTACACCACACCTCCCACCCAAACCCTTAACCTCAAACTGCAGACCTGAAACTCCTGAGCTCTCCTCGGGTGAGTGCGTAAGTGATTCTTGAATACAAGTGACGGGACCCTTTAAAGTTTCCTCGAGATACAGCAAAGTAGATTACTGTGGTAACCTGAATTTAAAATGAAATTTCAGTTTACAATTCCAGGTTAAAAAGTTGCATGTAATATGGGAAGGCTTAGATGAGGAGAGCTCCACTGTCATAAAACAACACAGGATGTGTCCTTACATGAGGTACACTGGTGATCAGTGAGTCTCTTCAGTGAACAAAGACAGGGTGCTGATTGGGGATAATAAACTCTGTAAATATAAAGGCTGCCTAAAAAGGGATCCTTATAGATATAGAGTTAGAAAGACACCCTAGAGCAGATAGCAACTGGTGGCCACAAATAGGAATACCGATACATATTAGAATTGGTAGGCAGTCCATGAATGCAGGAGTCACAGGAAGACACTCTGAACTTGATATATTTTAAGTACACCCAAACCCAGAAGTAGAGTTGAAACAAAAAGTCACTGGGACTTAAATTGCTGCCTCTTCTAGAGGAGGGGGAGAAGGGGTTACTCTGAAAAGTTGGCACATTGGTAGCACAGCCAAGTAGCCAATCAACAACACAGAGTTCAGGTGCAAGTAGCATCAGGACAGTTAGGTTTTGTTTTTACTTGTCTAATACTTTTTAGGTGTCAACCCCATTCTTAGGTCATTTTATTTATTTATTTTTTAAACACGATTACTTTGGCTTTAGGCTTTATTATTCTTGGTTAAAGTACAATACAAAACAATACAATTTTTTTAATAATACAGCAATCAAGCTATATAAAAACATTTGCATATATTATTACTGAATATATTCTGCTGATGGATTAGATGACTTAAAATATTTAGAGACAGTACAACTGTGCCAACCCTTTTTTTTTGGTTATTAACAGGACCAGAGCCAGGTTAAGCAACTTTCTAAGAGTAGCTCAGCGAGTTGGAATTGTAAACTAAACTGAAAAGTTTGAGATTTAAAGGTTAGCCACTACTCCATCTTGCCTGCCTATTTAAACTATATATGTACTCGGATAGCGAAATGCCTGTTTAATGAAACGGGTACAATAGTAAGTCCATCTGTTTCAATCATGCTGATGAAATTATGCCTGTGTGCAGACGCTGGACGTTTTGTTGTTTTATATAGAAAGAAGATTTTTTACACATATTTCTTTCCTTGAGAATATATTCAATCATCAGTTTGTCTATACAGTTTGCAGCCCAGTCAGACTTTAAGGCTATGTCCACACTACTATGTTTTTAAGTCAAAATGATCTCAGTTCATACTATAATTTTTTATTTACGAAAGTATTTTCATCCATAAAACTTACCAAAAATGGATATGACGTAATTGTCTGCCTGAACTGGATAAGTGTGCAGCATGAACATCTTGAACTGGACACTGAATGTGTAGTTTTGGCACAATTTTAAGTCAGATCTGTAGTTTGATTTTTTGAGTTGGTCTGAATTTCAGCTTCATCGGCTGTCATTTTACATGCAATTTGAAAGAGTGGTTGCAATGCCAGATTGTATCCTATGGTTGGGCTGTTGCATGATCAGAATTTCTATTTCAGAAATTTCACTTGGCTGTCTTGTGCAGGGCGGCACGGTGGCGCAGTGGTAGCGCTGCTGCCTCGCAGTTAGGAGACCTAGGTTCGCTTCCCGGGTCCTCCCTGCATGGAGTTTGCATGTTCTCCCCGTGTTTGCGTGGGTTTCCTCCAGGTACTCCGGATTCCTCCCACAGTCCAAAGACATGCAGGTTAGGTGCATTGGCGATTCTAAATTGTCCTTGGTGTTTGTGTGTGTGTGTGTGTGTGTGTGTGTGTGTGTGTGTGTGTGTGTGTGCCCTGCATTTATTTCCTGCCTTGCGCCCTGAGTTGGCTGGGATTGGCTCCCGTGACCCTGTAGTTAGGATATAGCGGGTTGGATAATGGATGGATGAATGGATGGATGTCTTGTGCAGTGAGCAGTCTTAAAAGCCAAAGACGCCATGCCAGTGTTTTTAAAAGCATCTGAATCTAGAGAGCATTTTCAGAAGTATCCATTTTTGTGATTTGAAAATGCTGGTGTAATGTGAATAAAAAGGTGAAGTCAGAGACAAATGTTGGAGTTTTCAAACAAAAATATAGTACTGTGCATGGGAAATTAAGGCAGCAGAATACCACTGTCAGCAGCAATGAGTACAAGGCAGAACCCAAAATCTGTGAATAATGTGCAGGGTATTTCTCCAAATTATATTTCATGAAAACTATGTTCTGAAATGACTAACATCCAGCCCACTTTGTTTTTCCGTAATGTGTGGAGTAATAGATGTATGCAAGAGAGTGGATGTTAGTAATTTGACGGTGTTGAAATGTCATTTTGAGCATTAATAGTTTTATCTCTGCTTGGCAGTGTATCATCCATCCATCCGTTACCAACTTTCCTCAGTCCTCATGTTCAAAGTTGTAAGGACTACAGGTTAACCTGGCAAGACTACTTGCAACTGGGGATCTGACCCTGGATGGGTGCTACAAAACTTATACATGTATGTATGTAGTCAAATTTGTAACAGCACCAGTGAAATCAAAATAATCTCAAACATGGTGCCAAATTCAAGAAATAAACTATATTTTTCTTACAGCGAACACCATGTCAAAATGTGACTTTCGTTTTTTGTCATTTTCTTTTGCATATGCATTTATCAATTTTTTTCCATTTGCTCAAATACTATGCAAGTTGCTTGACATGCCACAGAAGCCTCTTACTTAACATTATTCTGGACAAACATTTTTAATTACCTTTCAGATAGCCTTGGACTTACAATCCCTCCAAACCCATTAACAGCTGTGTTTGGTGTTCTTCCAGATGGGTTTAAAGCGGAGGAAGACAAACAAATTGTGATTGCATT
>JANRMT010062813.1:117889368-117906868 GCA_026402145.1 Polypterus bichir lapradei
TCTTAAAATGCTTTCTACATTGGTTCCAGATTCTAAGTGAGTGGAGCACAATTGGGTTACTAGTATATTGCCGATAATGTGTGTTTATTGGAGCACAGAGCAAGGAATACAAAGAAGTACTGCAGGATTTACTTCTATTGCGGACCAAGCCTGTGTATGTTCTTCTATTTGTGTCCAGGTTCTTATCACCTGTATATTTGCTGCCCAGTAGTAAAACTGGAAGTTAGGTAGAGCCATGCCGCCTTCTGCCTTTTGTCTTTGTAGGGTCGCTCTTTGAATGCGTGGATGTTTTGAATTCCAAATACATTAGGTTATTGTTGAATCTAATTGCTTACAGAATGATTTATTAATGTATATTGGAATGTTTTGAAATGAAAAAGGAGCTTAGGAAGAATATTCATCTTAACAGTGTTAATTCTACCAGCTAGTGTGAGATGAAGGGTTGACCATCTATGCAAGTCTTGCTTAATTTTTTCCATACAGACGGCGAAATTTGTTGATAAAGAGCTTTATGTTTACTTGTAATGTTTACCCCTAGGTATTTAAACTGTTCTGCAATGATAAAAGGTAGGGTATCTAATCTAATATTATATGCTTGAGAATTCACTGGAAAGAGTACACTTTTATTCAGATTAATTCTAAACCAGAGATCTTTTGAAATTCTGTGAGTGCTGTTAAGACTGCAGGCACAGAATTTTCTGGGTCCAATATATACAGTACCATATCATCTGCATATAATGAAATTTTCTGTTCCCGTCCTTCTCTGCTAATCCCCTTTATCTGATCAGTATTTCGACAATGCATTGCCAGTGGTTTAATGGCAATTGCAAACAGCAATGGTGACAAGGGGCATCCTTGTCTAGTGCCACGTTCTAGTTTAAAGTAGTCTGAGCAAATGTTGTTGATGCAAACTGAAGCTTCTGGGTTAGTATACAGTAATTTAATCCATGCACAAATGTTCGGGCCAAACCCAAACTTCTCCAATGTAGTAAAAAGGTATTTCCATTCCATGTCGAATGCTTTTTCTGCATCCAATGATAATATTATTTCTGTGGTGTTTGATTTAGTTGGTGAGTATATTACATTAAACAGGTGTTGAAGATTTGAAGATAAGTGTCGGCCCCTAATAAATCCAGTTTGGTCTTGTGATATTACTGAGGCGAGCACTTTCTCCATCCTTCTAGCTATGATTTTAGAGAGTATTTTAACGTCGTTATTCAGAAGTGAAATTGGTCTGTATGATGCACATTGTAATAAGTCCTTATTTTGTTTTGGAAAAACGGTGATTAGTGCTTGGCGAAAGGTTTGAGGAAGAGATTGGTTATCTCTGGCTTCTGTAAATGTGGCTAATAGGAGAGGAGCTAGCTAAGCGGAGAATTTCTTGTAAAATTCTGCAGGGTAGCCATCAGGGCCTGCTGCTTCTCCGCCTTGGAGTCACTTTATAGCATCTGGTAATTCTGATAACGCCAGAGGTTTCTCAAGTTCCTCCGCACTAAAAGTGTCTATTTGTGGTATTTGTAATGTATCTAGAAATGCATTAGATTGTGTATTGTCTTCTTTAAACTCAGTAGTATATAAGGATTTATAGTAGTCTTTGAATGTGTGCATTATATTTTTGTGGTCGACGATTTTATCTCCGTTCGCGTTGGTGATTACTGAGATTGCGTTGCGCACTTCTTGCTTGTGAATTTGTTGAGCTAAAAGCTTAGTAGCTTTCTCTCCATGTTCATAGTAATGATGTCTGAATTTATAAATTAGTTGTTCAGTTTCTTTAGTTGTCAAGAGGTTTAGTTCTGAATGTAGAGCCTGCCTTTTCCTATGTAGAGTCTCGCTTGGTAGTCTGGCATGTTCTTCATCTATTCTAGTAATTTTGCTTTTTATCTCTGCTACTTTCTTGGCTTCAAATTTATTTCTGTGGGAAAGATATGAGATAATCTGTCCTCTTAAGAAGGCCTTAAGAGTTTCCCAGAGTATTCCTGCAGAGATCTCGGAGGATGTATTTGTCTCTAGAAAGAATTTGATTTGTTTGGATATAAATTCCATACAATTCTCGTCTGCTAATAGAAGCAGGTTGAGACGCCATCTGCGGGGTGAGTGTATGGGGCTTAGTAATTTTAGCTCCAAAATCATAGGTGCATGTTCAGAAATAACAATAGCATCGTATTTGCAAGATTTAATCATAGGCAAGAAGTTATTGTCTATAAAGAAGTAATCAATCCTTGAGTAGCAATGATGTACTGGTGAGTAGAAAGAATATGTTCTTAAATTTGGGTTTAAAAACCTACAGGGGTCTGATAAGTTGTGATCAGTTATAAACTTTGTAAATTATCTTTGCGGTGTTAGATGCCGTTCCCCCTGTGGAGGAAGTCCTATCTAAAAGTGGATTTAGAACACAATTAAAGTCCCCAGCCATTATAACTTTATGAGTGTTCAGATTGGGAATGGATGCAAATAAATTTTGTATAAATTCCTTATCAGAGACATTAGGTGCATAAACATTTATGAAGATCATTTTACAGTTAGATAAGTCTCCCATGGCCATTACATATCTCCCTTCAGGATCCAATACTACATCTGATGCAACAAATGGTACTGTTCTATGTATGAGAATTCCCACACCTCTAGTTTTCTTTGTAAAACTAGAATGGAACATTTGGCCAGTCCAGTCTTTTTGCAGCTGGAACTGATTATTGCTTAGTAGGTGGGTCTCCTGTAAAAATACTATTTTAGCGTTTAGACCTGTTAGGTGAGAGGGTACTTTCTTTCTCTTTAATTCGTGATTCAAGCCTTTAACATTCCAGGTCACGAAGTTAACTGTCCCATCATGGAGACATTGATTCTGAGTTTTTGATGTCATTTTATAGTCTTAACTGGAAGTGAAACAGCTTCGGCCTTAATTTCCTATTTCCCCAAGAGTTGTTGCCATGCAGCTTATTATTACGTTGGTAGTTATAATTATAAAGATTAAGAGGATAGATTAGGTATAGATCAAGAATAGTTCTTCAGTTGCTCTGCCGGAATTGACAGAAGCTCAGAACTGCCCATTGTTTCAATTTACAGTATTCTTCAGTCTCTAGATTTTAGTGCACTCGTTTGAAATGAATATCACTTATCATTCATCACAACATGGAGAAACTTCTCGAGGGAGAAAATGTATACAGAATATTATTGTGCATAAGGTTTTGATTTATACATAATATTTTCTTTGGTTTAAAAATGTATAGAATAAAATAGAACAATACAGTGCAGTGAGCGGACTGTAGGATTAAAGTGCAATGAAATGTAGTACAGATATTAATGGGAGGCAAATTCAAGGATCACACACTTTACTTGCAACATGATTTGGCATTAAAATTTCTTGAGGGACAATAAATGACAATCACAGTTTTCAGCTCAGTTTAATTTAGCAGTACATTATCAGATTTTCAGAAAATTCAAAGAAATCGATGCATATACAAGTCCCTTTCTTTTGCAGCTTTAGATCGAGACAAAATACCAAGAATACTACTTCCCTCTAGTGTCACTTTGGAAATCTAGTTTCTGTATTTGAATGTAGAAAAATCAACGAGAGATCTGAAAAGATTCAGATAAAATTAGGTGCTGCTGTCATTATTATGAACAGACATTGAAGAGAAGCTCAGACTACAAATTATGGCAAAGAAACTACACGGGGACAGTCATACAGCAACTGAATTTTTTGTTGTATAGTATCTTATGTTAAATTCAGTAGTTGGAGTAATAGTATGCTAATGATTACTACTGAAAGTAGTCTGGATTGATTTATTGATTTGCAATGAACGATAAAAATAAATAAGACAATATTGATTTATAATAATTATAGTAGTAAATAAATGAACAAATGAATGACAAATTAAAAATGCAGATTCCTAGATATACACATTGTAGCGGTCTGAAAAAGACCCAGCTAAGATTCACAATGCCTGTTGACGGTGATTTGTTTATTTATTTTTTGGTGGGGACTCCAGGAACGCATCCAGCCTTGGCCCGACTCACGCACACACACACACCCTCACAGAGTCAAAGAAGGAAACGACAAAAAAACAGAAATTGACAAATTTATTAATCAACAAATAAATAAAATCTAACTACACAAACTAAAACTATCCCCAGTTCTCTTTCCGGCGAATACACAATAGACATGACCTCAGAAACAACAAACAACTAACAAAAACTACACACGATGAAGTCCGTAACAAAGTCCATAGGAAACAGCAACCAATGTAGTGAAATAATGGAGACTGAATAATCCAGAGATCAGCTCGCTGTATGTAAATGTAAAGAACAGTCCTACTGGTATATCCTGATGATGAAGAGTGATGGGATCGGGAGTGCTCCTTCTCTGAAAGTCGACGAACAATCCAATTCAATCTTCACGTAGCAGGCAGACACCAGACAGTCCAAACACATGAATAGAAGATAATCCAGAACAAGAGCAATAATCCAAAGACAAGGAACATTAAGACAAAACAGACGGGTAACTACAGACACAACACAGCCTCCCCTCTCTGTATAACTGCCCTCTTTTTACAACTCGTGCTGACCTTCTTGTTCCTAACAGCCCCTTCACCCTTGGCAAGCATCCAATCAGAGCTACTGCAAGGACTGCTGGGAGATTTTACTCCCTGGTAGCACTGATACAATCCCCACCCGCAGGTTGTGGTGTACTGCCGAACCAAGGCCTGACGTTAATGATGTTTACTGTGTCTACCTTTTTGGTGCCTGGCAATCCCCACTCTACAGAACAGATCACAGGGCCTTTTCTATGTAGTGTCTCAGCCTTGCTGAACCAATTTTGACCCAGTTTGGCCATAAATTTGTCAGAAGCTTTGGAGAGGAGATGAGTCCTGATCTAGACTTCCTCCCCAACCAAGAACTGTACAGGCATATGTCTCTGGTTGTACAATTGAGATTGTCTGGACTGGGACATCATCATCCTCTCCTTCACCCATTGTGTACTATGCTGTAACCACAACCTCGTGCATCGTTGAATTCAACACGAACTGGAGCTCAGCCAACTACCTAGTCCACTCCTCATGGTGGTCTCCATAGAAGGTCGTGATCATCACCTTCAGGGTCCAATGCACCAGCTCGTGCGATTCGATTGGGGGTAGTACGCTGTCATTTTCAGGTGGACCACCCCTCACTACTTTCAAAATTCTGTAGCTACCAAGCCAGTAAACTGCGGAACCCTATCTGTGACAATTCTATTGGGCACCCCCTATCGGATGAATATTTCGCCTACCAGGGTAGGGCCAATTTTCTTGGCTGTAGTATTAGCCATGGGGAACAGCTCCACACAACTGGTGAAATAGTCCACAACTACCATCAGCTAGGTCTTCTGGTATTTACTGATAAGAAATGGTCCCATTAAGTCCACGCCCAGGCACTCCCCCGATGTGGTGATGGTCACTGGCTGAAGTTGTCCTGAGGGGAAACCAGATGGGGTTTTATATTGCTGACAAGTGGTACAAGTCTGGACATGACAGCAGACTTCCTTGTGTACCATCAGCCACCATGCCATCTCCAGGATCTTAAACAGCATTTTAGTTCATCCAAGGTGACCACCGATCAGACTGTCGTGGTAATATTGTAGGAACTGGGGCGCATAGGCCTCAAGCACTACCAACTGATATCATTAATCCCGATCTTTGGTCAGAACACAGAACACAATTCCCCCATAATATATGCAGCCATGCCTCTTCCCAGAGCCCTCCCTCAGATTGCTGACATACAGGACTAGCAGCTTGTGATTAAACAATGTCCTACATGTTGTGGGTAAGATCAAGCCAAGGGTTAGAAACCGACATCAAACATACCACAGGTGCTGGCTTATGCACCAGGGACAGCGCAACGGGTACATTAACAAAGCCCTTATGATAGCACACCTTGAACAACTGAATGTCCAGATCAGAGCCTGGTGGTAGGTGTAAATTTCAAATATTGTGCCCTCCAGGAAATTGGCACCACTTTTTAATGGCCCAAGCGACAGTGAGGCATTCCTTCTCAGTGGTGGAATAATTGTACTTGGTGCCCTTCAGTGACCGGGGTGTAGAAAAAAAAATCTTAGCTGGGTCTTTTTAAGACTGGTACAAGATGGATGACTGAACATGGAACTTTAGAATGAAATGTGATTGGAATGCAAGTTGACTGACACGAAGTAAAACAATGAATAATCAAATATTAAAACATTATAAGGTTTCTAATATTTATATTTCTGCCTTGCACCCAATGCTGCCATTATAGGCTACAGCCAATAAACAACCACAGAACTGGACTGAATGGGTTAAGAAAATGGACAGATGTATTTAATTAATATTCAATAACCAAATGAATGATTAGAGAAAAATTAAAGTATGAATTAATAGTTAATAAAGATTACATGTTGTTGTTTTTTTCTTGAGTTGTATTTACTAATAAACATTCTTTAATTATGTCAAAGTTTGATAATATGTGCAGTCTGCTGTAATTAAAGAAGGAAGAATAATATGTGATTGTTAATATAATTTATTAAAGGCACATATGCCCACATGGTATCTTTCAAACTTTCCTTTTATTTAAAGTGTGTAATTACAGTTAAGATTTTTTTTCCTTCAGCTGGCTTGCTGTTAGTGTTCTTTTTATGTTGAATGTGTACACTCTGCAAGAAACATTTTGAAATAAAACAGCTCTTAAATTTGTCCATTCCCAAATTTTCACTTCCAAAAATTAATGTATCTTTCAGGTTGCTTTTCTCAAAACTACTATGATTTAGGGGTGACATTAGACCTACTAAAAACTGAGCAAGAATTTTAAACGCTGAAATTTCCTTGTACAATGATGCTGAAGAAATGCCATAAAATTTTTAAAATACTGCCAAAGCTGGAAGACAACATATAACAGATGCTACAAAATGAAGGGTCATTTCTGGAACACCCTCAATTTCCAGTTACTGTATGTACGGATTTTCCTTGAAGAGAGTGACAACTGTGAGAGGACTCATACTTCAGTTATTCATGGCAACTGATACATGGCACATCTGTCTTTGTGAGAAACGTGTAATATGGTTGAGAACATCTTTCACTTTTTAAAATTCAAAATCTAAAATGTGTTTTGGAGGGTCTAGTGGCATAGTGGTTAGTACTGTGCCATAACTTTGGGATGAAATCCTGCCCTGATCACAGTCTTTACTGAGTCTGTATGTCCTCTTCATGTTTTTTGTCTAGGTACTTTGGCATTCCTCCCAAATCTCAAAGATGTGCATTAGATGAACCAGTGGCATAAACTTTGCCTGTATAGGTTTGTGTGCCCTGTACTAGACTATCACCTTATCCAAGGTTGCCTCCTGTTTTGCAATGCTGCTGGGACTTTGGTCCATTGACGCTATAAACTGGAGGATAGAGGAAAGGAGAGTGTTTGTATGGGAATCTCTATAAATTGAAGTTTCTTTGTTCACAACGCATTATTTGTGTTAACTTAGAATAGTTAAATACTACTTAATACAAATAGTCTAATACCTGTTTAATCAAATTTATGGTAGCAGGGATGGGAGGTGACCTAGACAGCAGGGTGTTCAAGAGAGGAGCCAACCCAGAATGGAGATCCAGACTTTCTTAGGACATACCCACAGACATACTCTAATTCAGGCCCACTGAGTCATCTATGAAATTAACACAAATGTCTTTACTATGTGTGGAAAAAAACCCTATAGTGTCCAGAGAAAAAGCCATGCAGGCAAAGGAAGAAAGTGTGCACAGGCATAGGATTTGCCTCTGAAAGGTGGATCTGTAAGGCAGCATCACTTACTGCTGGACCACCAAATCAACTCTAGATTAAATGTACACATTTGAAAAAAATCTCCCAGGAGAGAGAATGGTCTCCCAAATGAAGGCTGCTGTAACAGACAAATTATAATCAGCTAAGAGGACTATACTACCTAAATTTATTGTTCAGATTAACTCTTTTTCTTCGGTCACCATAGTTTTTTTCCACTAATAATAATACTTTACACTTCCATACACTTAAAGGAAAATCCTGCATTGCATAGGGAAGCTTGGTGATTTGGGAAACATTTGTCACATCATCTGTTGATTATGATTTTAATAAATCCCTACACATAAACATTGTGGTCAATTGAACTGAAAGAAAAAAAAAACAAACACTTTAAGAAAGGGAAAAAAGGCTGACAAAGAATATTATGAAGGACAACCAAGCTTTGTTGTTTATATGTTCATTTTAAAAGCTTTATTTTAAAATCAGATGCATGGCTGACACTGCCAGGGCTCTTAACAGAACCATTAATGAAAACTCTTTCATACAGAAGTGTCCTTCAGAAAAATGTCACAATATGGTTTTAAAATGGCAAGCTGGCCACTCTTAATGTGAGCACCAATGCATAATAATCTTTTACAAGTGACTGACCAATTCATTTTTATTACAAAGCAAATTACTATAAATGAATCAATCACTGCACTCTAATTAGCTTAAGGCTCTTCTCTGAACTGTTTAATGAAGTCCAGCTTAGACAGAAAGAAAATAAAATGGCCATAAGGACTACAGAGGTTTTTTTTTTTACATTTTAGTAATTTGCCTTACCCTGTAATACTGATTTATGTGGATGAACCAAGCGTGCAGGAATTTCCTTCATTAACAAAAGTACTTTGTGTAGAATTTGTAACAAGAGATGGAGAGTTATACTATCATCCAAAATCTTAAATTTATCTCTACGGCAATAAAAAAATACATGTACCGCTTTATGACTGTGAAACAAATAAACTGAAGTTTATATTCAGAATGATACATGGCCTGGTTAACTGTTTACTCTAAACTATCCTAGTGTGAGTGAATGTGTGTTTGAATATGCCTTGTGATGGATGTACTGGCACCTTCTCCAGACTTTCTTTCTACCTTGTGCCCAGTGTTGTTGGGAGAGACTACAACCTTCATGATACGGAACTGGATTATATGCATTTGAAAAAGAATGGATATATTATATTTGGTTCTGGTATATTCAGATATAGCAAGCATACTCTATTTCTTCCTAACTATCCCAAACCTATGTATACTTTTATCATTTGATTATGCTCACATAAAGGACTATATTAATTTTACTATAGGTGTATTCTTTAATGCAAATTATAGTGTTACTCTACATTTACTGAAGTCACAAAATGTGTTACTTTATGTGGCTGTTGAAACCATAATTCAACTCTTACCTCACATGAGAGCCATCTCTTATCTGCTGGAAAGTTTCAATTCTACAGAAACCTCTGAATTATTACTCAAATTCAGTACACCGATTTAATTTTACTTAGACCTTAGACAAAATTTCAAAAAAGAATTCAGAAACGAAAATATCTTGTGAATAATCTATAAATGTTTTCTAAAAGCTACTGCTTACACAGTGTTACTTAAAAATAATTTGCTATTCATGCAATTTTCAGACCATAACCTGCATTTGTAAAATCTATTAACTTCTTAATACCACAACTTCATGGGAGTGGCACTCTGGCCAACACTATTACTCTATTGATCCAATAGTCTTTTTGTTTCCCTCACTATATGGAGTTTGCATCCATGTTCAAGTGAATTTTCTTCGAGTACTCCTTTTTCCAGCATCCCAAAGAAGTAGATATTTGCTTAACCTACTGATCCCTTGGTTAGACCTTTGTGAGGGTGAGTGAGCATTGTGATAGATTAACATCCTGTCCAAGGCTGGTCTAACACTACAACCAGTGCTGCCAAAAGTGACTCCCTTCTGCAATGCAGAAATTGGATAAGTGACTTTGAGAAATGTTATTTCAAAGGTGTAAATCCTCACCCCAGGTCACTGGTTGATTATCAGCCTGCTTGTACTTAAGACTGTAGATGTAAATCAATAGGAAAGACATTATATGTAGGCTTTCTACAACAGTCTGGTATGCTTTTCACACCAGGGGCATTGCCAGCTTCAACACATGTTGGGTGCTTAGCAGCCCCTTCTCTGTTAATGCCATTACTTCAACATACTGTATGTATTAGATGGAAAAGCGGGAGGTGGACACCCCGGCGGATGGGAGATGTTTTTACAGTAAGAGAGAGGGGTTTTTTTTTGCGTGGTCACCAATACATGTCAGAGAGCAGAATAGGAGGAAGATGCGATGGGCTCTCAAAGATCAGAGGCTAAACCCCTGAGATCAGGAGGTAAAGCTAAAAAAACACCAGTGGTTTACACTGTCATACAGTTTCATGCTTCTTACCGTACAACTAGCTGAGCCAGCAATCAAAGTCCTCTGAGCTAGTGGTGCTGAACACTGTACCACTGTTGTACTGAATAACTGAAAATTGGAAATGTTAGGAAATGTTTAGACCTACAAAAAGAGAAAAAAAACTCTGTAAAGAATACACCATGATAAGTATTTAATGAGAAGTCTTGCGGTGCCAGATTTGATTCTTGAATGAGAATGCATGACTGGGTACCACCTGTTAAAAAGTGTGTAGTGAATAGTGGTGAAGTCTTGTTCTGCAAAGCTTATACCCACGGGGCTTCTTCCTAAAACATCCACAAGACCACTCTACCCCCCCCCATCCCCCAATTCTTCCAGTTCATGCAATTTAAACTGCCGCCAGGGAGAGAGCAAATGAAACTGAAAAAAAACACAGAGAGAAAATAAAAAGTTAAAACGGCTGCTGTCCATTCAGTAGCTCAGTACCACATAGTGACTGAAGACGTACACACCTTTCGCAGCAATTACAGCCTCAAGTCTTTTTGAATATGATGCCACAAGCTTGGTACACTTATCCTTGGCCAGTTTCGCCCATTCCTCTTTGCAGCACCTCTCAAGCTCCATCAGGCTGGATGGGAAGCGTTGGTGCACAGCCATTTTAAGATCTCTCCAGAGATGTTCAATCAGATTCAAGTCTGGGCTCTGGCTGGGCCACTCAAGGGCATTCACAGAGTTGTCCTGAAGCCACACCTTTAATATCTTGGCTGTGTCCTTAGGGTCGTTGTCCTGCACAAAGATGAACCGTCGCCCCAGTCTGAGGTCAAAAGTGCTCTGGAGCAGGTTTTCATCCAGGATGTCTCCCAGTTCCTGCCACTGAAAAACATCCCCACAGCATGATGCTGCCACCACCATGCTTCACTGTAGGGATGATATTGGCCTGGTGATGAGTGGTGCCTGGTTTCCTCCAAACGTGACACCTGGCATTCACACCAAAGAGTTCAATCTTTGTCTCTTCAGACCAGAGGATTTTGTTTCTCATGGTCTGAGAGTCCTTCAGGTGCCTTTTGGCAAACTTCAGGCAGGCTGCCACGTGCCTTTTACTAAGGAGTGGCTTCTGTCTGGCCACTCTACCATACAGGCCTGATTGGTGGATTGCTGCAGAGATGGTTCTCCTTCTGGAAGGTTCTCCTCTCTCCACAGAGGACCTCTGGAGCTCTGACAGAGTGACCATCGGGTTCTTTGTCACCTCCTTGACTAAGGCCCTTCTCCCTCGATCGCTCAGTTTACATGGCCAGCCAGCTCTAGGAAGAGTCCTGGTGGTTTCAAACTTTTTCCACTTATGGATGATGGAGGCCACTGTGCTTCATTGGGACCTTCAAAGCAGCAGACATTTTTCTGTAACCTTCCCCAAATTTGTGCCTTGAGACAATCCTGTCTCGGAGGTCTACAGACAATTCTTTTGACTTCATGCTTGGTTTGTGCTCTGACATTAACTGTCAACTGTGGCACGTTATATAGACAGGTGTGTGCCTTTCCAAATCATGTCCAATCAACTGAATTTACAACAGGTGGACTCCAATTAAGCTGCAGAAACATCTCCAGGATGATCAGGGGAAACAGGATGCACCTAAGCTCAATTTTGAGCTTCATGGCAAAGGCTGTGAATACTTATGTACATCTGCTTTCTCAGTTTTTTTATTTTTAATAAATTTGCAAAAACCTCAAGTAAACATTTTTCACGTTGTCATTATTGGGTGTTGTGTGTAGAATTCTGAGGAAAAAAATGAATTTAATCCATTTTGGAATAAGGCCATGGAAAAGTGATGCGCTCTGAATACTTTCCGGATGCACTGTACATGAGTGTGGCATTCTCATGCAAAGTTGTTTCCTACCCTACAACTGTTGCTGCCAGGATAGTTTCCAGCTTTCTGCAATAAGTCACTGCAAAATGCAAGATCCAGAATGGATGGAGGGATTAACATATACAGATTGGTCCATAAATATTTGGACAGAGACAACTTTATTCTAATTTTGGTTCTGTACATTACAACAATGAATTTTAAATGAAACAACTCAGATGCAGTTGAATTGCAGACTTTCAGCTTTAATTCATTGGGTTGAACAAAAAGATTGCAAAAAAATGTGAGGCAACTAAAGCATTTTTTTAACACAATCCCGTCATTTCAGGGGTTCAAAAGTAATTGGACAATTGACTCAAAGGCTATTTCATGGGCAGGTGTGGGCAAGTCCATTGTTATGTCATTATCAATTAAGCAGATAAAAGGCCTGGAATTGATTTGAGGTGTGGTGCTTGCATGTTGAAGATTTTGCTGTGAATAGACAACATGAGGTCAAAGGAGTTCTCCATGCAGGTGAAAGAAGCCATCCTTAAGCTGCGAAAACAGAAAAAACCCATCTCAGAAATTGCTACAATATTACGAGTCGCAAAATCTACAGTTTGGTACATCCTCAGAAAGAAAGCAAGCACTGGTGAACTCAGCAACACAAAAAGACCTGGACGTCCATGGAAGACAACAGTGGTGGATGATCGCAGAATCGTTTCCATGGTGAAGAGAAACCCCTTCACAACAGCCAACCAAGTGAACAACACTCTCCAGGGGGTAGGAGTATCGATATCCAAGTCTACCATAAAGAGAACACTGCATGAAAGTAAATACAGAGGGTGCACTGCAAGGTGCAAGCCACTCATAAGCCTCAAGAATAGAAAGGCTAGATTGGACTTTGCTAAAGAACATCTAAAAAAACCAGCACAGTTCTGGAAAAACATTCTTTGGACAGATGAAACCAAGATCAACCTCTTCCAGAATGATGGCAAGAAAAAAGTGTGGAGAAGGCGTGGAACAGCTCATTATCCAAAGCATACCACATCATCTGTAAAACACAGTGGAGGCTGTGTGATGGCTTGGGCGTGCATGGCTGTCAGTGGACTGGGATACTAGTGTTTATTGAAGATGTGACACAGGACAGAAGCAGCCAAATGAATTCTGAGGTGTTCAGAGACATACTGTCTGTTCAAATCCAGCTAAATGCAGTCAAATTGATTGGGTGGCATTTCATGATACAGATGGACAATGACCCAAAACATACAGCCAAAGCAACCCAGGAATTTATTAAAGCAAAGAAGTGGAAAATTCTTGAATGGCCAAGTCAGTCACCTGATCTTAACCCAATTGAGCATGTATTTTACTTGTTGAAGACTAAACTTTGGACAGAAAGGCCCACAAACAAACAGCGACTGAAAGCCGCTGCAGTAAAGGCCTGGCAGAGCATTAAAAAGGAGGAAACCCAGCATCTGGTGATGTCCATGAGTTTAAGGCTGTCATTGCCAGCAAAGGGTTTTCAACCAAGTATTAGAAATGAACATTTTATTTCCAGTTATTTCATTTGTCCAATTACTTTTGAGCCCCTGAAATAAAGGGATTATGTTAAAAAAATGCTTTAGTTGCCTCACATTTTTATGCAATCTTTTTGTTCAACCCACTGAATTAAAGCTGAAAGTCTGCATTTCAACTGCATCTGAGTTGTTTCGTTTAAAATTCTTTGTGGTAATGTAGAGAACGAAAATTAGAAAAAAGTTGTCTCTGTCCAAATATTTATGGACCTAACTGTACAGTACTAGCAACTTCAATTCTCATTGCAGGTGTATAGTTTATGGAACTGTATAACATATCTTTTTTTAATATTCCCTGTGTTCTGAAAGAGAACAAATTTTAATCCATATTAATGATAAAATGCTTGCTAGGGTTTTACAGAAAATTAAAACAAAAGAGTAACCTGACTGATGCAATTTATACATATTTTGACAAAATTGCTGGAAGTCTGCATTTACCAATACAGAGGCAAAAACATGGACTAGGTATACAGTAATTGGAAAACTTTTTGCAAATCTCCACATCTATCAGACAATCTATACTAATCCAAGGCAAAGCCCTCACTGACTCACTCACTCACTCACTCATCACTAATTCTCCAACTTCCCGTGTAGGTAGAAGGTTGAAATTTGGCAGGCTCATTCCTTACAGCTTACTTACAAAAGTTGGGCAGGTTTCATTTCAAAATTCTATGCGTAATGGTCATAACTGGAACCTATTTTTTCGTCCATATACTATAATAGACGTCTGCTCGATGGCCGTGGGAGGCGGAGTTACGCCTCCCACGTAATTTAGTGCCTGCCCATATAAGGCCGTCTGTCAGCGGCAATCCAATAGAAACACTGCCGCTAAATATTCACAGGTGAAGGACTGTGCTTATGCAGACGAAGATGAGATGGTCAGGGTGGTGTTTGGCACAAACTCAGCGAAACTGCGAGAGAAACTTTTAAGTGCCGGGTCTTAGCTAACATTAAATACAGCCGTGGACATTGCACGAGATGGAACCAGCACAGCTGGGAACCTTCGATGCATGTACACCGAGTGGCTTACGTGAACTGACGCAGTGCACAGACAAAAAGCAACAGTTCCAAACAGTGCTGAACAAAAACCGAATTACACAATTGAGAAGGCAGCAAAAAAATATGAAGCGTCTGACACATACAAGCATATTCATAAGTGCAACTACTGCGGAAACAAAGCACACAGTGGAAAAAGTCAATGTCCCGCTAAAGGAAGACAGTGTAAAAAAAAAAAAAACCCGTGCATGCAGTGTGTCACGTCTCAGATAAAGAAGAAGACGAGCTGTTTATTGATGCAGTAAGAAACGAATCGATAAATGAAACCTGTTATCTTTACAAGGATTGACAAACACGGAATGTGACTTGAACACAACACATCCGACAAATACGAACCTGATTGAAAGAAATAATGATAATCAAATCCTTGATGACAGCAACACTCATAACAGTCACAAAACAATTACTGTATATTGACAATCATGTTACGTTATTTTTAAAATGTTCCCTTTTCTTTTTCATAGCTTCTTTAACACAGTACGTCTCCACTGCGATACGCGGGTATATATATATGTATATATATACCCCGATCTACATACTCGAATAATGGATACTTTATTCTCCATCAATGATTGTTTTGGTAAAGCCATACTCAGTGTATTCATTAGATGAACGGTAAAAAAGTAAGAGCGAGGGAAGGGTAACTTATTGAGGCACGCAGGCAAAACCACAATAGCACGCGGGCTCGATGTACTGTAGTGCGAGTCAACTCGATCTGAATTGCGCGATCACATTTGAAAAAATATATCTTTTCAACTTCTATTTAGTCAACACTTAGCATATTCATATGTAAGGCTGCTGCGCAACTCAGCACGCCTCCCATGTAATTGACTTTCTGCCCATATAAGGCCATTCTTCGCTGCGGTGTCTTTATTCATTTCCTTGCTTCAACAAGGAAGCAGCTTTCTCACAGCTTCTGCGCTGTTTTATAAACGAACGACATATACGAAAGTCCTTTTTCCTTGCTTCGCCAACGAGGCAACCTTTTTATTTAATCCACAGGTTCTGCGCTGTTTTATTGTTCATTTCTTACGATTGTTATAGTTATTGTGTACGTATTGTACACTTAGTTTACTGTTCAAGTACCCATTTCCTTTATTTAATCCGCGGCTTTTCTGCTGTTGTTTTGTTCGTTTATTACAATTATACTTATTTCATTCACTTTCTTTGCCTGACTGCCTGCCCATATTAGGCGCTCCGCAGTTTTTTGGTGACGCAGCTTTCTCACAGCTTCTGCGCTGTTTTATAAATGAACGACATATAAGAAAGTCCTTTTTCTTTGCTTCTCCAATGAGGCAACCTTTTTATTTAATCCACGGGTTCTGCGCTGTTTTATTGTTCATTTGTTACGATTATTATAGTTATTGTGTACGTATTTTACACTTAGTTTACTGTTCAAATACCCATTTTTTTTATTTAATCTACGGCTTTTCTGCTGTTGTTTTGTTCGTTTATTACAATTATACTTATTTCATTCACTTTCTTTGCCTGACTGCCTGCCCATATTAGGCGCTCCGCAGTTTTTTTGTGAAGCAGCTTTCTCACAGCTTCTGCACTGTTTTATAAACGAACGACATATAAGAAAGTCCTTTTTCTTTGCTTCGCCAACGAGGCAACCTTTTTATTTAATCCACGGGTTCTGCGCTGTTTTATTGTTCATTTGTTATGATTGTTATAGTTATTGTGTAGATATTTTATACTTTGTTTACTGATCAAGTACCCATTCCCTTTATTCTTCAAACTGTACCCCTATTAAAATGTCTATCGACGTCATCACCATCAATCAAAAAACTATCACTTACCGAGTGGTGTCCATGCCCGGAGATGGCGCCTGCCTTTTCCATTCTCTGTGTTACATATTGCACGGACATATCAGGCTCACTTTTGATATCCGCAAGGATATTGTGTCTTATGTATTAAATGACTGGGAGAGGTTCAAAGTATGGACTGATGATGGTACAGGAGATAATTATAGTACACAGGAGCACTATAAGACTGAAATGCTTAAGCCCTTCACCTATGGTTCTGCATTGAGTTGATGGCTGCCGCTGAATTGTTTGGTTGTCGTTTTCAAGTGTTTCGAAATAGTAAAAATATTTTACACCTTTGGAGAACCTCTTAAACATCTTAGATTCACAGGTGACAATTTGAGTAGTGGACACTTTGATGTTTATGAATATTTCAACTCTCAAAAGCTGGATGCGAAGTTATTGATGAAGCCGGTTGTGTGCTTACATCGATTGACACATGCTGAATGTCACTTCAACACAAATCCAACTGATTATTACACCGGCAATCCAAGCTATGAGAACACAGTAAAAAGGAGGCGTATCAGACGTTGTGGTAGATTTTCTCATACAGCTAGATGGAATCAACTTCGTGCAGCTGCTGCCAAATACTCTCAGAAAAATCCACAAATTCATAGGGACGCTGTCGCTAAATACTCGCAAGCACATCCAGAAGTTAATAGGGACGCTGTCGCTAAATACTCGCAAGCACATCCAGAAGTTCATAGGGACGCTGTCGCTAAATACTCGCAAGCACATCCAGAAGTTCATAGGGACGCTGTCGCTAAATACTCGCAAGCACATCCAGAAGTTCATAGGGACGCTGTCGCTAGATACTCGCAAGCACATCCAGAAGTTCATAGGGACTCTGTCGCTAAATACTCCCAAGCACATCCACAAGTTAATAGGGACGCTGTTCGCTAAATACTCGCAAGCACATCCACAAGTTCATAGTGACGCTGTCGCTAAATACTCGCAAGCACATCTACAAGTTCATAGGGACGCTGTCGCTAAATACTCGCAAGCACATCCACAAGTTCATA
>JANRMT010062813.1:117925447-117975938 GCA_026402145.1 Polypterus bichir lapradei
TATATATATATATATATATATATATATATATATATATATATACAGCAAAATACCCGCGCTTTGCAGCGGAGAAATAAAAAGAAAAGGAAACATTTTAATAATAACGTAACATAATTGACAATGTAATTGTTTTGTCATTGTCATGAGTGTTGCTGATATATATATAAGTCAAAAGTTGAATATTTAAAGTCAGCGTCGGTATATATAAACTCAAAACCTTTTTCTGAATATATAAAGTCAGCGTCGGAATTTATAAAGTCATTCCTGATTATATAAAGTCAACATCGGAGTATTTAAACTCATTCCTGAATATATAAAGTCAAAGTCAAAATATATTGATTGAAACGACTCTGAACTGAACTAAGTTAACAAAAACGTATTCAGAAAAATAAATTAAAAAAACACTGTTCGGTTAATGTTTTGAAAATGATGCATGTGCCCTGCCTAGGATTTTTTCCTGCCTTGCGCCCAGTGTTGGCTGGGATTGGCTCCAGCAGACCCCCGTGACCCTGTGGTTGGATTCAACAGGTTAGGAAATGGATGGATATTCCAGCGCTGACTTTGTATATTCCGACGCTGACTTTATATATTTAAGTTTTGACCTTATATATTCCAGCGCTTACTTTATATATTCAGACGCTGACTTTATATATTCAAGTTTTAACTTTAAATATTCCAACGCCGTCTTTATATACTCTGGTTTTGACTTTATATATTTGGGAATTACTTTATATATTCAAGTTTTGACTTTATATATTCCAGCGCTGACTTTATATAATCAAGTTTTGACTTTATATAGTTAAATTTAGTCATCATTGCATACATTTTTCTTCACCATACAAATGTAAAGAGTAAATTCGTCTTACATTCCAACCAAAGATATTTGTGTCGACTAAATGGAACTTGAAAAGATATATTTTTTCGATTGTGATCGCGCAATTCAGATCGAGTTGACGCGCACGACGCATCGAGCCCGCGTGCTATTGTGGTTTCGTCTGTGTGCCTCAATAAGTGACCCTCCCCTCGCTCTTACTTTTTTACCGTTAATCTAATGAATACGCTGAGTATGGCTTTACCAAAACAATCATTGATTGCGAATAAAGTATCAATTATTCATAAAGCTTCAATTGGTGATCTGTCTTTCTGCGTTAACCGCATATTTTTTCATACGTCTCAAACCAAGGAAAATGAATCGGGAAGCGCGCGTACATAATCAGAGTAGCCCCTCTCGGGAGTCGAACCTTGGTCGTCGGCGTTAGCGGCGAAGCCTCTACCATTGCGCCACGGCATGTGGTTTGTCTATTTGAGAGTATGTAGATCGAGGTATATATACCCGCGCTTCGCAGCGGAGAAGTACTGTGTTAAAGAAGTTATGAAAAAGAAAAGGGAACATTTTAAAAATAACGTAACATGATTGTCAATATACAGTAATTGTTTTGTGAGTGTTATTGAGTGTTGCTGTCATCAAGGATTTGATTATCATTATTTGTTTCAATCAGGGTCGTATTTGTACGATGTGTTGTGTTCAAGTTACATTCCGTGTTTGTCAATCGTTGTAAAGATAAGAGGTTTCATTCATCGATTCGTTTCTTACTGCATCAATAAACAGCTCGTCTTCCTCTTTATTTGAGACATCACACACTGCATGCACGGGTTTTTTTTTTTTTACACTGTCTTCCTTTAGCGGGACATTCACTTTTTGCACCGTATGCTTTGTTTCAGCAGTAGCTGCACTTATGAATATGCTTGTATGTATCAGACGCTTCATATTTTTTTGCTGCCTTCTCAATTGTGTAATTCGGTTTTTGTTCAGCACTCTTTGGAACTGTTGCTTTTTGTCTGTGCACTGCATCAGTTCACGTGAGCCGCTTGGTGTTCTTGCATCGAAGGTTCCCAGCTGTGCTGGTGCCATCTCGTGTGATGTCCACGGGTGTACGTAATGTCAGCTAAGACCCGGCACTTAAACGTTTCTCTCGCAGTTTCGCTGAGTTTGTGCCAAACACCACCCTGACCATCTCATCTTCCTCTGCATAAGCACAGTCCTTCACCCGTGAATATTTAGCGGCAGTGTTTCTATTGGATTGCCGCTGACGGACGGCCTTATATGGGCAGGCACTAAATTATAAACACCAGCGGCAGCCTGTCTATGAACTTAATTTAAACTTTAGGTTTCCACCGTGCTTTGTTTCCGAAGTAGCAGCACTCATGAATATGGTTGTATATGTCAGTCGCTCGCTTCTTATTGTTTCGCTGCCTTCTCAATTATATAATGCATGTTTTCTTCAGCGCTTTTTGGAGGTCTTCCTGGTTTTCTACACACTGCGTTGACAGTCAGTTCACGTGATTACGTGGGAGGCGTGATGATGTCACACGAAACTCCGCCCCCACGGCTTTCGAGCTCAACTCCATTACATTATATGCAGAAAAATAGCTTTCAGTTATGACCATTACGCGTAGAATTTCGCAATAAAACCTGCCCAACTTTTGTAAGTAAGCTGTAAGGAATGAGCCTGCCAAATTTCAGCCTTTTATCTATATGGGAACTTGGAGAATTCGTGATGAGTGAGTGAGTGAGTCAGTCAGTGAGGGCTTTGCCTTTTATTAGTATATATATATATATATATATATATATATATATATACACAGTGGAACCTCGGTTCACGACCATAATTCGTTCCAGAACTTTGGTCGTAAACCGAGTTGGTCGTGAACCGAAGCAGTTTCCCCCATAGGATTGTATGTAAATACAATTAATCCGTTCCAGACCGTACAAACTCTATGTAAATATGTAAAAATATGTAAAGATTAAGCACAAATACAGTTAATTACACCATAGAATGCACAGTGTAATAGTAAACTAATGTAAAAACATTGAATAACACATAAAACACCCAGGCTCCCTGATCAGCTACACGAGCTGGCTCGCTCGCTCTCTCTCTGTAGCACACACACCACCAAAGCCCCTCCCTCCCTCCCTCAGCTACAGGAGCAGGCTGGCTCACGCGCTTTCTCTCTCTGTGTAGCGCGCGCGCGCGCACACACACACACACACCCCCCTATCCTCCCCCCCATCCCTTCCCTGTCAGCTGCCCACGCTCTCTCTCTCTCTCTCTCTCTGCGCTTGCTCACTCGCGCTCTCTAATCTCTCTGTAGCACGTGCTCATGCAGCATTTTTTTTTTAAATGAGTTTTAAGCACAGCGGAAAAAAGAAACATTGGAACAAATCCTAAGCGCATGCAAAAACCAACTCACAAGCAAACAAAAAAGTAAGATTGCAGGAGATCACGCTATTAAACTTAAAGCCTGATCGCTGTAAACAATGTTTTTAAAATGAGTTTTAGGCACAGCAGAAAAAAAAGGAACAACAAATCAGAAGCGTATGCAAAAACCAACTCACAAGCAAACAAAAAAGTAAGATTGCAGGAGATCACGCTATTAAACTTAAAGCCTGATCGCTGTAAACAATATTTTTAAAATGAGTTTTAAGCACAGCAGAAAAAAAGGAACAACAAATCCGAAGCGCATGCAAAAACCAACTCACAAGCAAACAAAAAAGTAAGATTGCAGGAAGGCAGGCAGGCTACAATCATAGACATGTATTTAGCAGTATCCAATTTTAACAGCAATAAGGTTTACTTCTATACCATGCATACGTAATTATGGACATTAGAATAAGAAATAAATTAGAAGAGAACTTGCCTGAAAATGATAGTCTAAATAATAGTCACCATAGTGTGGCATCCAGGGTGCCCACAGCCATGGGAGTCCTCCTTTTACCAGGATATCATTAGTCATAAGCAAGGATGGATTAGGGCACATTAGGACAACAGTTACTGGAGTAAAATAGTACATATTAAATATTAAAACAGTACTCAAAAATTGCAGTACAGGCAAATGTCTTTTTCACTAAATAATGCATAAAAACATTGTTATGTGGAAATTAAAAATCCTATAAACAGATCCAAAATAAAACAATAAGCCCATGAATAAAATCAAAGTTAGATCTGGTTTTCTTTCTTCCTGATCCATATGATCATCCTCCTTTTGTCTTAGGTCACTCCTGTGAGTGTAGGTGCATTGAATAACCTGTGGAGCATTAATGAGGGATGACTGTGCCGATCGCTCTCCTGCACATGAACAATCAGCCAATTTCCTCATTAAGCACTTTGTGACTACCTGTGTTTTTTGCGCACACCAACAAGAGTGGCACTATTCTTGAAAAATTGCTGCACCCTCCCATGCCTACCAATCTTGCCATGGAGTCCAGACACACTTCATCAGATACAAGTTTATAAGAAGATTCTCCCAACACCACTATGAAATTCGAGGTTATTGAGGTGTGGAATGGAAGTTAAAGTCTATTGCTAGCTTCTGTATGAAAATCTGCATGTTCTCTGTGTGGCTAGGTATTATTATTAACAGATAAATAAGCGTGCTTACATAGAGGAGGGCTGCCAGTATGGAATGCAGTTTTTGGCTTCTTCCCAGTTTGCCTTAGCAGTGTCTAGATTATCGTCCAATTAAGATGCCAAACGTATGACAAGTTTTCTGATAAGCTTAATTAAAAATATAAGAAAAGACTAGAATTTCTGCTTTCCGTTGTAATCAACAAATTGTGTAAGAATGTTCTGTGACCTTTGGATGAAACTGAGCTTATTTTTCTAACTGCTGCTTTGAAGATCTCTGTTATAAAATGCAAGTCACCCCCCTATGAGGGGGCTTTTTGCACTTAGAGCTCTGTAAGGCAAAGACCCTCTACTCACCAAGTGTAAGAAATAAAAGAATTCTGTTTGTTTGAATTGGTGTCTGCCTGCTGTTGTCTTGAACCTTCGTCCACAAAGGTAACTTAGAAAAGTTGATTTCAAGTTGGCCAATCGGCATGAGACAAAGAGTACTGATAAGAGAGGATTGCTTCATGTGGGGCTGTTGTGATTAGTACTGTTCATAATTTTTTTTGCAATACCTGTATAAAATCCAGCATTCTATATGTCTTTTTTGGGGATTTTGGATGTCTATGACTTTGAATTTGAGGTAAGATTTTGTGTTTAAGGCTTTTCTGAAGAAATAATAATTTATTAGTGCTGTTGTCTTGAACCTTCGTCCACAGTTTTCTGCTGCCCGAACGTGGGGCGGAGACGGACAGGTGACTCCTTGAGAGGGATCGTCCAGAGGAATGGTAAAAGGACTGACTCCAGCCGGGTTGGAAGGACCAGCTCCGGAAAAAGTTAGGACTGGCCTGCCTCGGGCGTATCCTGCATGAGAAGTCCCTGGCCTCCTCTGACCGAATACAAAGGTTAAACCAGCTGGGATTTCCCTAGCAGGTCATTAAATTCTTGGTGAGTAGACAGAGGGAGTCTGATTGAGTGAATAACGTAGCTCAGGGATTTGACCGGTTTACGGGAAGTTAAGGAAAATAAATACTGTATCACTAACGTAGTGGATGGTAAAACTGGAAAATAGAGAATAATACTTGGGTCCCTCAGGGGACAGTGTAAGATACTACAAGTACGTTAGTAAGTTCACTCCCTGTGAAGTGTAATAGAAAGGGGTGAGTGGCCCACTCCTATTAAATAGGGGAATGGGAGTAAGAAAAGCATAGTATATGAATTGAGTGTCTGGGAAAAGCACTGAGTGGTTGGACGAGTTTTCTGTTCCTAACGTCTGGTCATAATCCTGCTTCTACGGGTTGCTCTGTGGTGGAGACATGCACAAGCAGTTTGGCACATTGGAGGCGTCTGACGAAGGAATTGGTGTTGAGCACAACTTGTATTCCGGACTCCACGCTGAATATTGTTGTACGATTCTGCTAAACAACGGACACGAAACCACTACTAATCTGGGAGTGGGACAGGACTAGGAGCAGAACGTCGCAGGGGCTGAATTGTTCTACTGTGGTCCAGTGCCATTCATTATGGGAAAGCAAAATAGTAAACCTGTTAAAGAGACTCCCTTGGGAAATCAAAAGTCTCTGTTAGAAGGATTATTTTTGGAAAGTGTCTCGGACACAAGCTTTCACTCGGGTCTGAAAGGGGGTTCACCTAGAAAATTAATAGAAAAGAAAACCAGATTAGACTTTAAAAAAGCATGTAAAAAATGGAATAAACAGAGTGGTGGCAGATGGCCGATAGACGGGACTGTGGACATATCAGAAATACAAGAAATAAGGAAAATATTATGTAGAAATGCACGAGGATGTTGTAACAAAGGTCCGTATCGAATGGACATGTTTGATAGATGGGAATTGGTGATAAAGGATAGGACCTTGGAAGCGGCACAGAAGCGTAATGAGCTGCTGGCTGTTGAGGTCAAAACACGAAAAGAAAAGGAAAAGTTATTGCTAGCATTGCAGAAAACAAAGGTAGAGACAGAGCCCAAGCCTGAAAGTAAAAGAAAGAAGACCGAAAAGAAAGACCCCCAATACCCCGTAATCTGTCCACACCCTCCTTACCAAACTCCCCCAATTCCACCTCCTGCACCCCCTCCTCCAACTTGCACCCCTGTTAACAGACGAACTGTCTGGAGCAAGTTTTTACGATGAACAATATCATTATGACCCGTTCTCACATATTAACCCTGAGGAAGATGATTCAGATCATTCACAAGGTGCTACTGGGTTGCAATGGCAGAAACCAGAAGAGTCATCTGTCTCCCAGCGCACGAGAAGTCAGACCCTCTACTCTAAACCTATGGGCGGTTTTACTTCCCCCTTCAGCTCCCCTAAACCTTCTGGCCCGACATTCTCTTGCCCCCTCATTGAAGTCCCCAACCCCCGACATGATCCCGCACAACCCCCAGGCAATAATAATCCCACTACTGTAATGATTCACTGAAATTGGGACATTCAAGAATTAAAGGATGTGGTGTCTGAACTGCCCGACCCCAAAGCGGTCGGTGGACTGAAATTTGTGGAGCAGTTACAGCAGCTGGATGACATGCATAAACCAAATGCTGCAGAGTGGACACAGGTGCTCCGCCGAAAGCTGGGCACCACATGGGCAACTGTAAATCACGGTGATCTTAACGGTGCCCCTTGGCGTTGGAATGAAGCTCTTCCCTGAGGCCCCTGGAATGAAGGTCCTTTCCTCGGCCAGTGGGAGCCTTTGAAAGGAGCCCTGGCAGAAAAATATAAAAAGGGCACAGACTGGTCACTAATTTCAGCCGCTAAAAAGAAAAATGACGAGACAGTGGATGAATGGGCTCACTGGTTGCAAGATCTGATGGCTAATCACTCTGGGCTAGACAATGAAAACGATACAACTCGTGCTGCAGTGCCTCCTTTTGTCTCAGGACTGAGAAGTGATATTCAAAGCAAGGTTCGCACGTCTTGCATAGGCTGGGAAAGCGCTACTTTCAAGGAAGTCAGGCGTCATGCAGAGCATGCTGAGAGACAGACTAAATTAAAAAAGAGTCAGACACACAGACCAAACTTTTGGCTGCACAAATAAATTACTATAATGGTGGAACTGACCCGGCTAGGGGGAGAGGACGCAGAAATTTCTTTAGAAGTCTAGGGCAAGGGCATTGGAGAGGACGAGGGTTCCAATTATCAAGCCCTAATAATCCTTTCGCTCAGATGCCTAACCCTTCGGAGCAGACGCCAGCATCATATGCCTTTTACGGCTGCGGTGAACTTGGACATTTCAGACGCAATTGCCCACACAAGCACCCTCCGCCACCCCCTCTCCCTGAGCCCAATGACATTCCTTGGTCCTAGGAATTAGCAGGGACCCCCAGCCACTTTTTCCAATTTCCTTTGCTTACACGTCATGCTGATACTGATCCTTTATTGACTTTAATAGTAAATGGCAAAGAAACTGTCTTTTTTTTGTGGACAGAGGAGCCACGCGCTCCACTTTGTCGCTGTTGGAGGTCCCGGTCTCGAAAGATACAGTACAGGTGCTTACTGCCTCAGGACAGCCTCATGCTGGTCTCTAAACCTTTGCAAGTGCAGCTCAGCACTGACAGCTCATCATTGACTCATTGCTTCCTGTTCATTTGTGCCCTGTGAACTTGCTGGGAAGGGATCTTATGACTAAGTTGTCAGTCTCAATTTCTTTAACTGAACAAGGATTTTACTGCTCCATTCCTAAGCTCCTATGCCAAACTACACACCCCAAGCCCTCTTTTGCTGCATGGACCCTTGACATCTCACCGCACACCTTCCTCTTGAAAGCCCTTCATTCTTTCCCCTCATGCCTATTTCCCCACTTACAAGTTCCGGACACCCTGCATTGTACTGCCCAATATTTCCCCGCTGAAGTAGACACTCCTTGGTTAGAATCTTTTCTTTCCTCCG
This sequence comes from Polypterus bichir lapradei, assembly GCA_026402145.1. Lineage (NCBI taxonomy): Eukaryota > Metazoa > Chordata > Cladistia > Polypteriformes > Polypteridae > Polypterus > Polypterus bichir. Next base: position 117,933,744 of record JANRMT010062813.1, read on the forward strand.
GCACATGCCCTGAAACTTTGTACATTCCATGTATTTTTGTTTCATCTACTAAAGCTGCTGCTTCAGTTCACCTCACATGTTCACAAAGTATTTTCTTTCTAGGTGGTTCAGTGCCCCATGTCTCTCTAGCTAAATCTAACACCGTTCGCTGGGTTGAAATTGGGGACTGGGTAGAAAAATGTCTAAGTAGAATTGATTGGCTGTACGTTGCGCCAGGTATTTTTGACACCTCAGACCATTTAGTTACTAAAGTATTAATTCAGATTGATCTGCCAGTTGTTCGTTCCCTGTGTCACCCGTCTCTGTCTTTATGTTCATTGCAAACTGATAGCATTCCATGGCTCTCTTCGATTCCTGATACACTGTGGTCTCAAGTGAAAAATGATTTTGGCAGAATAGCAAATTCTGAACCTCTAGTAATCTTTCCAAAATCCTCCTTCCGTCCTCACCATACGCAATATCCTCTCTCTCCTGAGGCTGAACTTGGAATTGCTGCTGTACATAAAGATCTCGTTGAAAAGGAGGCTATAATTCCTATTAAATATTCTCCTGTAAACTCTCCTATCTTGCCAGTAAAGAAAGCTGATGGCTCTTGGCGCTTTGTCCAAGACCTCAGACAAGTCAATTCTGCTATCTTTCCTACAGCAGCGATCGTGCCTAATCCTTCCACTATTCTGTCTACAATCCCTACATCTGCACATTATTTCTCAGTTACTGACTTAGAAAATGCTTTCTTTTCTATTCCTGTACATCCTGATTCTCAGTTTTGGTTTGCTTTTACTTTTCAAAACCGCCGTTGGACATGGACCGTTATGCCACAAAGTTATACAGAGGCTCCTTGTGTATACGGCCAAGCGCTTGCTCAAAACCTGGAAGGTTTCTGGCCTGACAGTGGGAGTGCACTGATATAGTACGTCGATGATTTATTACTCTGTAGCGAAACAGAGAAAGTATGCACAAAAGATACAGAATTATTGCTCAAGTATCTTGCGGAAAATAGGCACAAGGTCTCTAAGGCCAAACTGCAGTTAGTTCAGACCACCGTCAAGTACTTGGGTCATGACATCACTTGTGGTACCAGAGATCTGTCAAAAGACTGCATAACCACTATTCAAAACCTGCCCAGACCGGTCACAAAACAACAGGTTATGTCTGCATTGGGCATTTTAGGTTACTGTCGACAATGGATTTTAAATTTTTCTGTAAGAGCCCAGCCTTTGCAAAATCTAGATAACACTGCTGGACTTCCTCTTTCTGGCCACATACAGTGGAATGAGCAGGCTGAGAAGGCTCTATGTGATTTAAAAAGTGCACTACTCTCTGCGCCAGCATTAGGGCTCCCTGACTATTCTCGTCCATTCACTTTGTTCGTAGACGAAAAGGGGGGATATATGAATGCAGTACTAACACAGCTCCATGGAGAAAAACAAAGGCCAATAGCCTATTTTTCAAGAAAATTGGATCCAGTGGCTAAGGGACTTCCAACCTGTCTTGGAGCAGTAGCAGCCACAACAGAAGCCGTGCTAGCCAGTACAGATATAGTGCTCATGAGCCCCCTAACAGTAAAGGTGCCTCACGCCGTACACTCCATTTTAGTACAGGGTAAAACTTCACATCTCACTACTGCTAGGGTAATACACTATCAAAACGTACTCTGTACTCTGTCAAATGTCACAATTGAAAGATGCTCCACTCTAAATCCAGCCACTGAATCCAGCTTCTTCCAACTGAAAAAGAAGGGGAGCCACACAGCTGTCATGACGAAATAATTAAGGTCATAAAACCCAGACCAGACCTGCAGGAAACTCCACTAGAAATAGGAGAAGTACTCTACGTAGATGGATGTTCCTTGCGATTGGATAATGGAACACCCTCAACCAGCTATGCAGTGGTCAAAGGTGACCACCTGCTGGAGGCAAACCGAATTTTGTCAAGTTTAAGTGCGCAGGCAGCTGAATTAATTGCTCTCGCCTGAGCCTGTCAGCTGTCAGAAGGGAAAGCAGTAACCATTTATACAGATTCCAGGTATGCTTTTAGGGTCTGCCATGATCATGGAGCATTGTGGAAATTAAGGGGATTCAAAACCAGTACTGGTAAGCCCATCCAACAAATTAGTCGAATTCCTCCTCGAAGCTATAATAAAACCATCAAGACTGGCAATAGTTAAATGCCAGGCCCACACTGGGAAACAAGATCCTGTCAGCAAAGGAAACGACCTGGCTGATCACTTTGCTAAACAGGCTGCCTACAATAACACACCAATCTTTTTATTTCAACAGAAAGATGACAAAGACCCTGATAATCAAATAATCTCTTTATAGAGTGCAGCCACAGACAGAGAAAAGAGAAAATGGTCCAAAGAAGGATCCCTCTCTGATGGGGTCTGGACTCACAAGCAAAATAACAAACCTTTCCTCCCAAAAGCTTCTTTTCCAGGTATGGCAAAAATCGCACATGGCCTGGACCACGCCAGAAAGGATGCCATGATTCAAGATGTCGAGAGACATTGGGAAACCGTAGGCTTCTCTACGTATGCAGAGCAATTCTGCAGGCGATGTGCGCTATGTCAAAAATTTAATGTAGGAAAGAGTACCCCGGTAAGTCCCGCTGCCACACCTAACCCAATGGGTCCATTCGAACATCTTCAAATGGACTTCATTGAACTAACACCATCTAAAGGGTACCAATACTGCTTGGTAATTATCGATGTGTTCTCCTGATGGGTGGAAGCTTTCCCTTCCAAACATGCAGACGCCAAAACTGTGGCAAAAGCCTTGATAAAAGAAATCATTCCAAGATGGGGAATACCACAAAAATTGCAGACTGATAATGGTACCCATTTTGTGAATTTAGTAATCAATGAACTAACCACCTGGCTCCAAATTAACGTGCATCACTATTGCAAGTATCACCCTCAAAGTGGAAGTATAGTAGAAAGGTGCAATGGCACCCTGAAATCTAAACTGGCTACGATCTGTGAGCAGACAAATTTAACCTGGCCTGATGCTTTACCCCTGGCCTTAATGGGATTGAGAGGGAGGACACACCGGCAGTTGGGACTGTCGCCGTTCGAAATTCTGACTGGACGACCCATGCCTGTTGGCATGGTCATTGGCAATGTCAATCTGCATACTGTGGACAATGATATTATTTTCAGTCTTACAGGTCTCCGAGCATCCCTGAAGGAGGTCCATGAGCGGGTTAACCAGGCTTGGCGAACTAGTCCTCCACCAACGGAGTCACAGATTCCCCTTGGGAACCTGGATACTGGTCAGAGTCACCCGAAGGAAGCACTTGCATCAACTTCACTGGAGTGGACCATTCCAAGTGCTGCTATCTACACCTCACGTGGTTAAAGTCGAAGGAGGACTTCCCGCCTGGATTCACATGTCGCATTGCAAAAAATGGCATTCATAGCTTTGCTAGTCCTAATCTTTTCTATCCATCTGACTTTAGGACAACAAGGACAAACAGGTGGCGACCATCTGACTAACCAAATGAAGCAAATACATAGGGACTTTCCCACGTTAACTTTCCAAATAGGGAAAACTGCCTCGTTCCAGATTGACTTTTGTTCCATTGCTCCTTGTTAATCCAATGGACAAGACAAATGGAGATTGTCTGAAAAATATGTTTATAAATCCCTCCTCCAGTCTATCTGACTGTTCAAGCTGGAGGGATGTGTTTGCAAACACTGGCGACCAGGACTGGGGGTATAATCCGTGGGAAGCACAGGAACATGATTTAAAAACAAGGTTTTCTGTAATTAAATCAAGGTTTACCCCAATTCATGAATGTAAGGTAGAAACTTGTAATCCTTTGATTATCACTATAAAAGACCCCTCATATCATGATAAAGGAACATATATATCAGAGGCCCATGTTTCTGGCACAGATCTCCTTGGAAAATTTATTATACAGGTAACAGAGACACAACCTGCTTTTATCTCACCTAACTCAAATATCTCTGCTACATCTCCTCCTGACGACTTACCCTCACAACCGATTATTTCTCTAAATATCACCTACCTTTCCTGTACATTCTCCATAGAAACTGGATACGGTGACCAGAACCGATGGCTGCAGTGGGTCCTCTATTCTGTGCGACAGATAAACCAATCCAACTGTTATGCATGTGCCACTGCACACCCTCACCTTGCCACTACCCCATTTCCCTTAACCAGACCCTACTGGCCTTCCTTGCTTGCTTTACCTATTTACTACCGCTTTCCCTCCAACGAATCCCAAATGTCATATCTTGAATACCCTTTTTTCTCCAATTCAACCTATGACTCCCCCTATGTTCCGTCCCCATATTGGCAATTACACTTGTTTCACTCGAGCCGCCCCTAAGAAGAATGCCGTTTTCCTTGGCTCCCTTCCCTTCCCCTGGTGCTCCTTTACTTACAACGTCTCCATCAATGCCTCTACCTTTTTCCCCAATAACATTTCCCTTAGTTGGTTCACCTCCCATGCCACCGCCCGTGTGGATGTCTGGTGGATGTGCCGAAGATCTAAATTACTGGACATACTCCCACCTGAATGGACTGGTACCTGTGCCCTTGTACAATTGGTCATGCCTTTCCGTCTCCTTCCCCTTCATGGCCAACAACCTCCATCCTCTCCCCATTTACATCGTGTTCGTTGATCCTTAGCATCCGTTGCAAATTTGTCATTACATGGTCCAGGTGTGTATATTGACTCAATAGGTGTGCCTAGAGGTGTCCCTAACAAATATAAAGCAAGAGATCAAGTAGCTGCTGGTTTTGAATCTCTTTTTTCCATAATCACTATCAATAAAAATGTGGATTGGATAAATTATTTATATTATAATCAACAGCGTTTCCTGAATTTTACTAAAGAAGCTGCTGAAGGAATACATGAGCAATTAGATAAAACCTCTCTTATGACCTGGCAAAATCGCCTAGCACTAGATATGCTTCTAGCCGAAAAAGGTGGTGTTTGTGCTATGTTTGGAGATGCTTGCTGTATGTACATTCCGAATAATACTGTCCCTGATGGTTCCATTACCCGTGCCCTCACTGGTCTGACCACTCTCTCCCTAGAATTGGCTGAAAACACAGGCATTGATACCCTTCTTGATGAATGGTTTATATCCACTTTTGGATCTTGGGGCCAGTGGTTCAAATCCATTTTTGTTTCCCTTTTAGTTGCTTTAACTGTTATTCTTTTGATTTGCTGTTGTCTTATTCCCTTAATCCGTTATTTTATCCAGAAGTTTTTCACTGCCTCAATAACTAAAGCTTATTTCCTCCACACAGACCGCATGCATCTTCTTCCCCAGGCCCAATTCTCTTCCCAGTCTTCCCTCGATCAGGACTGTTTAGCTTAAACCCTCTTATTATTAAACTTTTAAGTTTAAAAAGGGGGGAATGTGGAATGGAAGTTAAAGTCTATTGCTAGCTTCTGTATGAAAATCTGCATGTTCTCTGTGTGGGTAGGTATTATTATTATTAACAGATAAATAAGCGTGCTTACATAGAGGAGGGCTGCCAGTATGGAATGCAGTTTTTGGCTTCTTCCCAGTTAGCTTTAGCAGTGTCTAGATTATCGTCCAATTAAGATGCCAAACGTATGACAAGTTTTTTGATAAGCTTGATTAAAAATATAAGAAAAGACTAGAATTTCTGCTTTCCGTTGTAATCAACAAATTGTGTAAGAATGTTCTGTGACCTTTGGATGAAACTGAGCTTATTTTTCTAACCGCTGCTTTGAAGATCTCTGTTATAAAATGCAAGTCACCCTCCTATGAGTGGGCTTTTTGCACTTAGAGCTCTGTAAAGCAAAGACCCTCTACTCACCAAGTGTAAGAAATAAAAGAATTCTGTTTGTTTGAATTGGTGTCTGCCTGCTGTTGTCTTGAACCTTCGTCCACAGAGGTAACTTAGAAAAGTTGATTTCAAGTTGGCCAATCGGCATGAGACAAAGAGTACTGATAAGAGAGGATTGCTTCATGTGGGGCTGTTGTGATTAGTACTGTTCATAATTTTTTTTGCAATACCTGTATAAAATCCAGCATTCTATATGTCTTTTTTGGGGATTTTGGATGTCTATGACTTTGAATTTGAGGTAAGATTTTGTGTTTAAGGCTTTTCTGAAGAAATAATAATTTATTAGTGCTTAACAGTGATGACATTTTTTTTCTTCTGGGTGCTGCCATTTTTCATAATCAGTTATCTCCATTGTGACATGACCCAGAATTACTCAGAATGCTTGACAATTCTGACATCATCAGTGGGGTATCACCTAGGAGTATCTGGGGAGGAAAAAACAAAACAAAAAAAAAACTTATTTTGTGGATAAAATATGTATATATTGTCATGCACGCGTGAGTAGGAGACCGCGGACGGATCTGAACACACCTGAAAGGTATTCGTCGGCAGGGAATGGCGGGGTAAAAACTTTCTCCCTTTTGTTTCTTTCAGGAAAAAAGACGCTCCACCGCCCTAAGCCAACTTTGACCGCAGTACGGTACTTCCGCCCTTCCTCCGCCATCTTGCTATGACGTCATCACTCCCATCCTCCCTCACGGCTACTTCCCAGCATTCCTCCATTTCCGGCTCCTCCCTAATAAAATGGCCACCGACGCCATGTTTGGCGTCGCATGTATGAACTGTTTTTGTTTGTATATTTTGACCGTTTTTTTTTTATATATTGTGGAGCGTCATCAATATACGGGGCCGGAAAACCCCAAACCTTTATGTTGTCTCCTCCTGAATCTTTTACAGTGGCGTAGTCGGCAGGATACAAGTCTGAAAATGACCGAACGACAGGACCTGAATACCGTGCTACAGGGCATGAACGCCCAGCTCCACGCCCTGCAGCAAGCACAAGAGGCCACCAATAGAGAATTGGAGGCCACGAAGAACAAATTGGCCGAGGCCGAAAGGGCTAGAGTGAGTCCTCCGAAGCCCAAACCACCCCCCCTGGTGCCCATGTCCGAAGCCGACGATGTGGAATCGTACCTGGGGATATTTGAGAGGACGGCCACCCGGAACGAGTGGCAGCGGTCCGAGTGGGCGTCCATCTTGGCGCCCTACCTGAAGGGACCCGCGCAGCAGGCTTATTATGACCTCCCTGAGGAGGAGGCCGCGGATTATGACCTCCTCAAGGCAGAGATCCTGGCCCGCTACGGCATCACGCCGGGCCAGCAGGCAGCAGAGTGGAGGAACTGGCAGTTCGACCCCGAAAAACCTGCCCGTGCTCAGGCCTTCGATTTCTGGGGCAAGATGGGGCGCTGGTTACGGCCAGAGGGACCCCAGGCCCGCAAGGTAGTAGAGCAGGTGGCCTGTGAAGGCCTGGTGAATGCAATGCCGAGCTCCCTCGCCCAGCAGGTCCAGCGACATCCATATAAGGACATGCCGGGTCTCCTGGAAGTCCTTGAGCGTCAGCTCGCGGTCCTTCGAGTCGGGGGGCCAGAAAAGTCTGCTCGTGGGAACCGACAGGGACGGGTGGCCACCCCCGAGCCCTCTCGACGCGCTGCGGAAGCACCGGTGAGGCCTAAAGAAAAGCCGCTCTCTCCGCGCTGTTACAAGTGTGGAGAGGTCGGCCATCTACTTCCCACCTGTCCCTTAAATGTGACTACGGAGCCGATGGACTGCACCTGGGCAACAACGGAGAGGTACTGTACCCTGTCGCATCCCTTGGCGAGTCCAAATAAGGGAGTGGTGTTATTAAATGGGCACGCGGTGGTGGCGTTGTTTGATTCCGGCAGCAACATTACCATTGTAGCTCGCCGTTGTGTTACCGCAACAATGGCTGAAACAACACCTACAAGTCACTTGTGTACATGGAGGGACCAAGTCATACCGTACCGCACAATGTTATATCGCCTGGAAGGGGGAATTAACTAATTTGATGGTCGCTGTGTTACCCGAACCCCCCTATCCGGTGATTTTGGGACAAGACTGGTCAAAAAGAAACTGCGGTAAAACAAACACCGCTCCCGGGGCCTCGTTGGATCTGGTTATGAGGGGGAAAGGCACCCCTCCTGCGGTCTCCACGCCGTGCACTGAGGCAGACCTCTCTGGCGCTAGCACCTCGGGGAATGTTTCCACGGCATTGGACCCTGACACGGAAGAATCCGCCGGAGAAGGGACGCCAGGGAACTCTCCCGGTGGCCAGGCCACAAGACCCTCTAGATAGCTTGGATCATCAGTTCAGATCCACGCCGGCCTCATTTAAGAGGGAGCAGTGGAACGATGACTCCCTGCGGTTTGCCCGGAATGCGGTAGTTTGGCCGAACAGCTCACAAGCCGATGGTTCCACACCACGCGAGCCCTTCTTTGTGTTGGAAAATGATCTGTTGTATCGGGTGGCGACACACGAGGGCAAGGTGCGGAAGTTGTTGCTAGTTCCGCGTACCTTCCGGCGGGAGGTATGCGAATTAGCCCACGCTCACCTCCTTGGCGCCCATCTCGGGGCCGAAAAGACCTTGGAGAGGATCAAGCTCCGATTTTACTGGCCTGGGATTAACGAGGAGGTCCGGCGTTTCTGTCAATCCTGCCCGGAGTGTCAGACCCGCCAGATTCCCAGGCGGGACCGAGCTCCCCTCGTCCCTATTCCCTTAATTGATATTCCCTTCAACAGAATAGGGGTCGACTTGGTAGGACCCTTGGAGCCCTCAAACCGTGGTTTTAAATACATACTGGTTATGGTGGATTATGCCACCCGATACCCAGAGGCGGTTCCCCTGCGCTCCACTAATACAAAAAGCATCGCACGGGAATTGGTTAATTTATTTTCCCGAGTTGGTATACCCAAAGAAGTCCTCACGGACCAGGGTACGCCCTTTACCTCGGATACGTTCAGGGAGGTGGCCAAATTACTCAGAATAAAGCACCTGAAAGCGTCGGTCTATCACCCTCAGACAGACGGGCTGGTAGAAAGATTTAACCAGACGCTCAAACAGATGCTCCGCAAAGTAGTCAGCGCGGACGGTAGGGACTGGGATCAGCTTCTTCCACTGGTGCTTTTTGCTTACCGGGAGGTACCTCAGGCCTCTACGGGCTTCTCCCCTTTCGAGTTGTTGTATGGACGACAACCCCGAGGCATTTTGGATATACTAAAAGAGGGCTGGGAAGCCGAGGCCCTTCCCTCCTCTAACGTGTTGGAGTATGTCGCGCAAATGCGTGACCGGCTCGCAAAAATCAGGCCCCTCCTAAAGGATCACGTGACTCGTGCGCAGGCAGCGCAGGCCCGGTGCTACAACCGCAACTCTGTCCTTCGGGAGTTCCGCCCGGGAGACCGAGTTATGGTGCTCGTTCCTACCTCCCACTCCAAGTTGCTCGCTCACTGGCAAGGGCCGTACGAGGTTAAGGAGAGAAAAGGACTGGTCGATTATTTGGTGAAACAACCCAATCGTCGACCAACTGAGCGGATCTATCATGTAAACTTACTGAAACCCTGGAAAGATCAGGAGGAGCTTCCTGACTCCCACAGGTCCCTCTCCCTTTTCGCTGGCGCAACTGCCCTTAACCTCGGCGATGAGCTAAGTCCCAAACAGCGGCAAGAGTTAACGCATGTGATTCGAGCCATCCCCGAAGTAGTGAGCGAGTCGCCTGGCCGGACCTCGCTGATTGCCCATGATATCGTTACAAACCCCGGAGTTGTCGTCCGGGAGAGACCCTATAGACTCCCGGAGGCAAAACGTGCTGAAGTGGAATTAGAGGTACAACGAATGTTGGATATGGGCATTATTGAAGAAAGCCATAGCCCCTGGTCCAGCCCGATCGTTCTCGTTTCCAAGCCAGACGGCTCCTGGAGGTTTTGTAATGACTTCAGACGTCTGAATCAGGTTTCTAAATTTGATGCCTACCTGATGCCCCGCATCGATGACCTCATTAAGCGTCTGGGTACGGCTCAATACTTGACTACTCTGGACATGACAAAAGGGTATTGGCAAATTCCCTTAACGGAATCCGCAAAAGAAAAAACGGCCTTTAGCACCCGAGTGGACACTGGCAATACAAGGTCCTTCCATTCGGGCTGCACGGGGCTCCCACAACCTTCCAGCGTCTGGTGGATAGAGTGCTAAAGCCCCACTAGTCCTATAGTGCCGCCTACCTGGATGACGTCGTTATCTATTCCGGCACCTGGAAGGAACATCTATTGCAGGTCTCAGCTGTTCTCACGACACTAGATAAAGCCGGCCTCCGCATAAACCCCCGAAAGTGTTTCTTTGGCTTGAAGGAGGCCAAGTATTTAGGCTATCTTGTGGGACGGGGACAGGTGAGACCACAGTGTTCTAAAGTTAAAGACATCTTGGAATGGCCCCGTCCGAATACCAAGAGGCAGGTGCAAGCTTTCTTGGGGTTAGCGGGGTACTACCGCCGGTTCGTGCCCCGTTTCTCCGAGAGGGCCGCACCCTTGACCAGTTTAACAAAAAAGGGTGCTCCCTTATATGTGGTGTGGAATGACAAGGCTGAATACGCATTCAGTGACCTAAAGAAAGCCCTTACAACGGCACCTATACTGAGGACGCCCAATTTTGGGCTCCCGTTTATCCTCCAGACCGATGCTTCGGACACAGGCCTGGGAGCCGTGTTAAGCCAAAGCGTCGATGGTGTCAAACACCCCGTGATGTATCTAAGCTGGAAACTGTTGGACCGAGAGACCCGGTATGCGGCAGTGGAGAGGGAGGCCTTGGCCATTAAGTGGGTGGTGACCCATCTTCGTTATTATCTGTTGGGTCGCGAGTTCACTCTGGTGACGGATCACGCTGCACTTCAGTGGATGTCCCTACATAAAGAGTCGAATCCGCGGGTCACCAGGTGGTTTCTGGAGTTACAACCTTATAAGTTCATCGTCACTTATCGCCGGGGCACCCTTCAGGCCAATGCTGATGCCCTCTCTCGTATCCACGACCTCTCAGTTAGGTCCGCCCGACCTGATGGTCCCAGGCTAAGGGGGGGGGTATTGTCACGCACGCGCGAGTAGGAGACCGCGGACGGATCTGAACACACCTGAAAAAACTCTGTAAACTAGTAAACTGGTAGGTGCTGACTAACTTCTCTATCTCTCTCATTCTTTCCTAGGGCACGAAGTGGAAGCGGAAACAGAAGCAGACAATGGCCGACAGTGAGATGAATCGCGTTGCCATCATCGTAGAAGAACTCCAGGCTCTCGACAGTCAGATCCAGAAACTCCTGTCCAGATGAAGGTACCTTAGGGATTTGAAGGCTTGGCTGCTGGAAAAACCATCCTTGCCATCTGAAATTGACGCAACACGCCGGGTTTCAGTAACATTGACTCCACGTTGTGCCGATCACCTCCAAGGACAACTGAGCTTCACCCCCCGCGCCTTGTCGGAGCGACGTCGCCACCGATGAAGATCTTGCCGTGTTTCAGCTATGCAGGTGGGGATTCAAGGCTAGAACACCTCCATCGGCACAGGCGAGCATCTCAACTCAGAACCGGTTCGATCCTCTCAAACCCCAGTTTGCTTTCAATCCCAGGTTATGGGTGATTCAATTGTAAGAAATCTCAACATCGCATGCCTTAATTGGAAATCTTTTGAATCTTGTTTTCCCGGTGCTCGTGTCCGAGATGTTGTGCGACGTGCACCGACAATCTACCAGAAGCAGAAGAAAAGGGCAGTGGGATCCATTGTATTACACGCCGGAGTCAACGACATGAGGCACCGACAGTCAGAGATCCTCAAGGCTGACTTCACAGCAGTAATCGAAGACACGAAGGAGAGGACTCCGTCGGCAAGGATCTTCATCTCAGGTCCACTACACTCTAGTTAGAAGATCAAACTAATACTACAGTCGTCTGCTGGGATTAAACTACTGGCTGAAAGGCTTCTGCGAGAATCAAAACATCGGGTTCATTGACAACTGGGACCTCTTCTGGGAAAGGCCGCATTTCTTCAAGCGGGATGGTCTACATCCGAATAGATTCAGTGCCTGGGTCCTCTCTGAAAACATTGCTAAGGTAATTTGTCTCTCTTGACTGTCTATTTCTACTCTTAACCCCTTCCGCAATGTTAATGCTTTGCTAAGACATGATAATTCTTTAACAATGTCTTCCACAAAAGTGTACTACATTACTACTTTAATAACTAATCTCAATGCATGTAAAAAATCTAGGCAGTGTGGCAGAAATGCTAATAATTTAATTACAATTACTACTTTAGATGAACAATGTATTAAAACAATAAAAACAGATTATAGATTAAATAAAAAATACACACAGAGCGGCGCTAACAAAAATAACTTAGTTTCTGTTCCAAATACTAATAATGCACATCAGCTATGCTCCTCCGAAACATTAAATATGGCACTATTAAATGTTAGAGCATTAACCAACAAGACTTTTTCATCAACGATCTTATTAGTGATAGAAAAATTGATTTTATTGCACTAAGTGAAACGTGGCTTAGCTCAGATGGCGCGGCTGTTTTAATTGAATCTGCCTCTCCTAATTATAGTTTTACTCATGCGGATCACCAGGGAAAGAAGGGTGGCAGCTTGGCAAATATTTACTTTAGCCGGTTAAAGTGTAAAGATGTCAGTTTTGGTAAATTCATGTCCTTTGAGTATCTCGTTATTCATGGAGATTCTTACTTTCTAGTATTATCCATGTATAGACCTCCTAAGTTTAATGTGTCTTTCTTTGAGGAATTTTCAGCTTAATGTCAATTATAATTACGAACTATGACACACTCTTAATAGTCGGCGACTTTAACTTTCATATCGATAATCATTGTGACCAAAAAGTAAAAGGATTCATGAACCTCCTGGACTCTTTTGATTTGAGACAGCTTGTTAATCAGCCTACACATAAAGCAGGTCATACGTTAGACTTAGTAATTACCAAAGGACTAAAAGTTGATGTAAAGCAGATCATTGACATTGGTCTATCAGACCATTTTCTTTTAATATTTAATATAGAATTATTGATAGAAAACATTCATGAGAAGCATATTGTTAAAAAACGCTTCTTTGATTCATCAGCAGCTTTAAAACTTACAAACATTCTAAGCAATCAGTCCGTTTATAGTGCTAATTATAATAGTGAGGATAATGTAAATAGTAAGGTGGAAAAATTTAATACTAAGGTGAGAGCTGCTGTTGACACTGTTGCACCTGAAAAGACAGTTAAAAAATCTTCTAGTATTGTTATACCATGGAAGACCAAAGAGTGTCTGATTTAAAGAGAACATGCCGTAGAGCTGAGTGTAAATGGAGAAAAACTAAACTTAACTATCCACTATGAGATATTGAAGGTTAAAATAACAGAATACAATAACATAGACCATCTTGAGAGGCGCTGCTATTTCTCTAAGATTATAAATAACAATGCTAGTAATCCCAGAATCTTATTCTCTACAATTGATTGTCTGCTAAACCTAGGTAACATAAAGGAATGCCTCCAAAATACTTCCAGTGAAACCTGTGAGGCTATTGCTGTATTTTTCAATCAAAAAATTAATGATATTAGAAATAATATAGTATATCTCCCCAATACTGTGGATCTTCCTAAGCCCCAGTACTCCATTATAAACAAATTAAATTCTTTCACCAGGACAGATTTACCTGATTTACACAGAATAATTTCTCAACTGAGACCCTCTGCCTGCGTCCTTGACCCAATACCAACAAGTTTTTTTAAAGAAGTATCGGGTGTGCTAATTTATAGTATTCTTGACATTGTAAACTCGTCATTAGATATGGGAGTCTTTCCAGACTGTCTTAAGACTGCTGTAGTTAAACCCCTACTCAAAAAAAATAATCTTGACCCCTCTGCTTTTGAAAACTTTAGACCCATTTCTAACCTGCCTTTCTTAAGTAAAATTATAGAGAAGGCAGTCATTATGCAGCTAAATGACCACCTCAATAAACATGCTATTCTTGATAAATTTCAGTCAGGTTTTAGAACAAATCACAGTACAGAAACTGCACTCGTTAGAGTAGTAAATGACTTGCGAGTAAATGCAGACAGAGACCATTTATCTGTTCTCATCCTCTTAGATCTTCGTGCCACATTTGACACCATTGATCACAACATTCTTAGAAATCGCGTTAGTCAATGGGTGGGCCTCTCTGGCAGTGTTTTAAATTTGTTTGAATCCTACCTGGCAGGTAGAAAATTCTTTGTTAGTTGTAATAATTACAACTCAAAGACACATGATATCCAATATGGTGTTCCACAAGGCCCTATCCTGGGTCCGCTGCTCTTTTCAATCTACATGCTGCCGTTAGGTCAGATTATCTCAGGACATAACGTGAGTTACCACAGCTATGTTGATGACACGCAGATGTATTTATTAATAGCACCTGATGACCCCAACTCTTTTGTTTCACTAACACAATGTCTTACTTGTGTTTCTAAATGGATGAATAGTAATTTTCTCAAGCTAAATAAAGAGAAAACAGAAATTTTAGTGATCAGCAATAATGGATATAATGAGGCTATTAGAAATAAACTTGATGCATTAGGATTAAAAGTCAAGATGGAGGTAAAGAACTTAGGGGTAACTGTTGACTGTAACCTGAATTTTAAATCGCATATTAATCAGATCAATAGGACAGCATTTTTTCACTTAAGGAACATAGCAAAAGTTAGACCGCTTATATTATTGAAAGATTCTGAGAAATTAGTTCACGCTTTCGTTTTCAGTCGACTAGATTACTGTAACGCACTCCTCTCAGGACTACCCAAAATAGACATAAATTGTTTGCAACTAGTGCAGAATGCAGCTGCTAAACTCCTAACTAGGAAAAGAAAATCCGAGCATATTTCCCCAGTTTTGATGTCACTACACTGGTTACCTGTGTCATTTAGAATTGACTTTAAAATACTGCTTATGGTTTATAAAGCCTTAAATAATCTTGCTCCATCTTATATATCAGAATGTCTGACACCTTATATTCCAAATCGTAACCTTAGATCCTCAAAAGAGTGTATGCTTAGAATTCCAAGATCTAGTCTTAAAGGAAGTGGTGAGGCAGCCTTCTGCTGCTATGCACCTAAAATCTGGAATAGCCTGCCAATAGGAATTCGCCAGGCTAATACAGTAGAGCACTTTAAAAAAACTGCTAAAAACTCTTTACTTTAACATGGCCTTCTCATAACTTAATTTAATCCTGATACTCTGTATATTCAATTTATTATCATAACTATTCATGGTGACTCTAAAATCCGTACTGACCCCTACTCTCTCTTCTGTTTCTTTTCCCAGTTTTCTATGGTGGCGACCTGCGCCACCACCACCTAATCAAAGCACCATGATGTTCCTACATTGATGTAATAAAAGCCAGAAGTCTACATGACCATCATCATCTAGTCCTTCCATGAGAACCATAAATACAAAGGGGACTGTTTCATTTATGTTAGGTAGAATGCCCAGAGGGGGCTGGGCGGTCTCATGGTCTGGAACCCCTGGTACATTTCTATCATCTGTTGTTGAACATGCTGAGGCCTGATTAGTATAGTATACCAAAGCATGAGCTGAGGATGGTTTTACGATACTTCTTATCATAAACAGTGAGCTATATGTAAATTTAAAAAAAATCCTGGCTACTGAACCAGCTAAGACATACAAGAAGATTAGTCAATTGGGGGTTCATTGTTAGCTACCATTTCCTAAAAAAACCTTAAGCTAATAATAATATGGTTCAGGTCTTGGGGGGTAACAACAGACAATAATAGTAAGGGTTGCCAGCAGAGGTGAATTGGAGGACAAGCTCAGAAATGTTGCTTGAAACACAACTGGATATACTATAGATTTAGGCTATAAAGCCTATGGAAGAAAATATAGGATACCATCATAGAATTAGTGTTGCGTCAATTGAATGGTTGTTTTCCTCAGATCTTCTGTAGATTTTGGACTTTTACTATTAATTTTGGATGCTTCACCTGAGTGACATAATTGGAAAATCCCTACACTTCACAAAAAAAAGTGCTTCTTGAAATGTAAAAAGAACTGATTAAAGTTAACAAGTTTCTTTATACACAGGGAGTTCCTGGTTGCACCAATACAATTTGTTAGTTAAAAAAAAAAAAAAGCAAGAAAAAATTAAATGCTGTTGAGTGAGGAGTATACATAGGCCCTATATAAACAGCTGTGTAGATCTGCAGGATTTTCCTCCATACCACTCTTTTAAGAGCTATCATGGCAGGTAGCAGAATTATATTTAGACAGAGAACTTTGTAAATGGACAGCAACAATTTGCCTATATGCAGGCTCCTTGTACTGCAGTTTGATTCAAGCAATGTGTCAACTGAAGACTTGGCCTAAAGGACGATCCATCTCTGCAATAGTCTTTATAGGCTGGAGCTGTGGTTTTATATATTATCCAGTTGTTTCTTAGTAATAACTTGATGAATCATAACTTGTTGAAGTTCATTGTTACTTTGTAATTTAGAAAACAGAACTGTGCTATATGAGAAGTGCAACTAAGTGCAATAAAAGGTTTACAAAAAGGAAGAGGTCTTAATTACTTTTTTTTTTTTTTTAAATTATGACTACTAGGTTCCACTTTCAGACTTACTGTTATGTCCGCACGTTCATTTAAGGAGCTAGCAATGAGTATCCAAATGAAGAGTAAACTTGACAAAATGTGTGGGCCCGGGTCAAATCCCTATCAAACTTTCATCATGAAAATGGAAACAGTTCTATATATTTATTTTCCACTGCGCTACAACTGGATCTGTGTGATCAAGATAGCCATACAGATCGTCTATGTCAGGATTTTCTGGTGTTTACACTTTAATATACAGACGCACACTTTATGGTATTCATATTATCTTTAAGTTCTGTATGTATATATGATCTACAGTATATTGTATTGTTTTCTATGCATTGTAATGAAACTCAGTATTTTTTTTAGGATTTAGTGAATTTCTCTCCATGCTTTTTCTGAAATATCTATTTGAACCACTTTCATTCAAAAGTTTTAAAGTTTTGCTTTGCTTTATTTTGAACTAATAAAGTATTTTTTGTTTCTTTCCTTTGTAAAGTAAGTAATGGTGGAAAAAGACCCCATATAAAATGTGCAAAAACCAAATCTGATTCATTCAATAAACAACATTAAAAAAACAAAACACACAGTACATAAATGAGTCATACATGTGAACTGTGGCTTTCTCCAATATTGGATTGAATGAACGGAAATTACAGTGACATTTTTAAAATAATAAAGTGCTTTTGACTACTTGGGAAGAACAGTCTGGATTGTAATAATTTCCAGAAAGGTCATGTGCCATTATGAAAGGAGAGAAGTAATTGTATTACTGGAGCTATAACATCTGTTTCTTTCTAAATCTGTAGAATAAACGTCTTAATGAGTTTAATTAAATTCAGCACTTGGTTTACTGCAGCAATATGTCACAGAAAAGAAAAAGGAAATTTTTAAGAATATTTGACATTCTTTTACCATTGAATTTAATTTAAGAGGGCTACTAATGTAAATTCAGCCGTCTAAAAACAGGCCATTGAAGAAACCAATTTTAGGATTTTAAAACTGACACTTTCTTTTTTCTGAGAACTCTTGGTTTTATCCTTTGTTTCAGAGATCATTCAAACCTCTTGAAATTAAGTAAACTGTATCTCTTGACAATTGTGAAAAGGCGCTATATAGCGCCCGACCCGGCACAGACTACACAGAGGCACGTGTTCACACTCAAGGGTTACTTTATTTTCTTCAGCCGTGGGCACACGCCTTCCCCGTATCCCACAGGCCCAACACAGTCCCAAAGCACAAAACCCACACTAACCAACTGCTTCCTTCCTCCACCACTCCTCCCAGGCAACCTCGTCCTCTTCCTCCCGATTCTGGCCCTCCGAGTGGTGGTGGCTGGGCCCTTTTATAGCCCACCCGGAAGCGTTCCAGGTGATTAACCACCTGGTCCTAATTGCACTTCCGGGTGGGGCTGCAGGCTCGTCCAGCCGGGCTGTGGGAAGCAAGCAACTCCCCCTAGCGGCCACGCCGGGCCCCAGCCAAGCTGTAGAGGACTCCATCTCCCATGGAGCCCTGCGGGTGGTTGGGAAAACACCGTTGGCCAGGGAGGCTGCCACCAAGCGTCCCGGGGGAGGTACTGGACTGTCCATGGAGGCTCCCCCAGAACATAAGCAGCAGGGGCATCCCTGCCGGGCATGGGACCCGGCTGTCCTTCACACAATGTATACATTTCCTTGTCAATTACTACTCTGCTTCAATTCCACCCCAAGCTGGCAAGCTCCCTCAATCCCTGCACAATAACTTTGGCCGACTTTATGATTTGTGCTCAGAGACTACAAACATTTTGATTCATTTTGCTTTTCTCTAGGTAAGTAGACAAATACACTCCATCTGTTGTTTAGAACACAAAACATAACTGTTCAGTATATGCAGCTCATGCTTGACTGTGATCATTCTATTCTTTTTAGGTTGAGGTAAATGGTAAATAGTCTGTATGACTAAAAAAAATTCTTTAAGAAAAACATTGACAGTATGCCACAGCAGGACAAAAAAGTGACCCTGCTGGGCGAGATAGGTATACAGCTTATTACTTTTTCTGCTCCTGACAATACTCTGCCTGAAGGCATTACTTGAGAGTGTGATTTAGGCACTGCTATAGTGTTTATCTAATGCCAAATTGCTAAATGTAATATTGCAAAATGCAGCAAACCTGCAACATCTTGTACACAGCACCAGTACACATTGCTATTATGCAAGTTTAAACTCTTCAAAAAGTGTGCTGCAACAGTAACCCATCGATTTTTCAAACTTGCTCCAGATGAAGAGGTTTAGGCAGAGAAATAAAGAAACCAAATCAATCTTGTCCTTTACAAAGCAACAGAAAACGAGGGTGATCACTACATAATTCAAAACCTAAACTCACTTGGATTGGGCTTCCACAGTGGTAACACTGCAGCCTTGCAACAAGGAGAAGGTTTTAAGTCCTGAAAGCTCCCTGCATACAGTTTGCATGTTTCCCCCATATATGCTTAAGTTTCCTCCCACGGTTAAAAAGGCAATCAGGTTAGATGCTCCAGCTTCTCTATGACTCTGAATTACAGGGTTTGGAAAACATATGGCTTAACTCATATAAAGATGTTGGGCAGAGCTTCTCAATGCGCTGGTATCAAATCAGAATAGGAAACAAATGAGGGATAGTGACGACTAAAGAAATGGCAACTTGACTACAGGATGCTTACTTTAAAAAATGTAAATATGGAAATACCACCTAAAGACAAAACAATGACTTGCGGACAATTTTTGATAGGACACAAAAAGTCTCATAGACGTATCTTTAGTGCTATAAAAGCAGGAAACCACAAAAAGTTGCACAGGTATACTAAAATCTATTCTGGCAAAATAGTTGGAACCAGCGGCCTTATGTGTAGGCAGTAACAACTATGAGATTTTTAGGTCCTTAAGCTTACAGTATTTTTTTTTAAGTCAAATGACAAGTCCATAAAAAGCAGAAAAAGTGAAATCATATCATTTGTAGCCATTGGATTAGGTAGGAGTTAGGAATTTACTACTGAATGCATTAGAACCTAAAATCTACATAGTGATCTCATGATGCAGGCTTTGCTGGTGGAAAAATATGTAGCTACTGGGCATTCAAACTATGAAAAGATGGGTTCCTGTAACTCTAAAACAAAAACCAAATGGTAACATTTACTTTTTGTTGCAATGTTTTTCTTACTAATGTTAGTTATTTTTGTTATTTTCTTTTTTGTTTATGATTGCTATGCTGTTGTTAGGAAATGTTAACTAAGACTGTATTGTTTGACATCACAAGATACAAAGTTCAGCATCATATACTTCCTGACTGCCAAAGTTTGTGGTACAACGAAAAACACTTTGTGTATCTGTTTGGCTATTCTGATTCTTTGGTTTTGAATACTTTTTTGTCCCTGATTACAATTTATACTTGTTGTTTTTGCTAGTCCATTGTAGGTTCCCTTCTGCACACACCAAAATTGGGACAATATGGAATCACCACTTAACCTGCTGCAGGCAAAACTTAGTACAGGTAGTCCCCGGGTTAAGTACGAGATAGGGACTGTAAGTTTGTACTTAAGTTGAATTTGTATGTAAGTCAGAACAGGTGCATAAATTTAATAAAAGCTATTGTTGACCGACTGTAACCAAGTGCACTGCCAAAGAATGATGGAGTTTCATCTCTCTCTGACCTTTTTATTATTTCTACTTTATTTTCAATGGTGATGGTTTTTCTCTTCATTACTGTATCACCAGATTTGTGTTTCAGAGACATTGTTGAAGGGTGAAGACAAAAGATTAAGATGAGCTCTTCTGCACAGCACTGTACACGCTGTCACAGCAGGAAGGCACCAGTCGTCAACACGTCTGGTGTACTAACAAGAGATAACTTCCTGCTATGTATGAAACAGTACAAGCAGGCTTGCTATTGAGAATGAATGGGGGCATCGGCCTGCAGTTCATCACCAGCCCACCTCACAGTCACCTCCACTACAGTATGCTGTCTGCAGCGTCCGCCCAACGAGAACGAACACGGTGTGGCCAAAGTCAGGTAGTGAATCGCCCCCATTCAATAGGCAGCCATCCAATGTACACTACAATGCTACCCTCCGCCGCCCCGTTCACCCTAAATGGCCTCCGTTTAGCCACAACCAGGTCACCGTTTGCAGCATTACCAGCCACCCATCCAAAACGCACGGGGCAACCGTGTGTGGTGGGTGGGCAGTGAAACCACTTGCCGCAGGGAGCCGCCCGAGGGACACTACACTGCGCAAGCAGCGAAATTGCCCCCTCCAGCAGCCGTCCAGCCACCGCTTCCAGCATTACCAGCTGCCCACCGAGAACGAACGGGGCAGCCTGTGTGTGGTGGGCGGGCAGTGAAACCACTTGCCACCGGGAGCCGCCCGAGAGACATTACACTGCGCAAGCAGTGAAATCGCCCCACTCCAGCAGCCGTCCAGCCACCGCTTGCAGCATTACCAGCCGCCCACCGAGAACGAACGGGGCAGCCGTGTGTGATGGGTGGGCAGTGAAACCGCTTGCTGCCGGGAGTCGCTCGAGGGACATTACACTGCGCGGGCAGCCTCCGTCCAGCCACCGCTTGCAGCGTCCGGAGCGGCAGCTACTGAGGCGCATGCATCGCAGCTGCGGCCTCGTTCGTAAGCCGTAGGTTGGATGTCCGTAACCTGGGGACTACCTGTATTAGGATTAAACCCCATACAGACATGATGACAACATGCAAACTACACACAGATAACAGCTACAGTAGGATTTAAACTCAGGACACTAGGCCTGGGGGCAGCTGTTCTAACCACTGTTCTACCCCCAATTTGACCTTGCTTTACTAAACAGTTGAAACATGCAGAAAGACCTTTTAAAGCAAATCTGACATCTCTCAACTAAGATGTTCTGAAGGCGTGTTTTCAACTTTAAATAGAGAGGCAGATTCAGGGTGCAGCTAAGTTTTAAGCCAAAATATCTTCAAGTTGCCTTTGGTCTGAACAATAATAATAATAATAATACATTTTAATAATAATACAATTACAATGTCCGTCATGATGACAGGAATAGTGTAATGAGTGTACAAGTAACACTGAATAATTAATAACAAAAAATCTGTATACTACAAAAATGTCTCAGTCACTAAAGAAACAAATATGGATTAAATTTCTGATAAAGGGTAATTTGTTTAAAAATCTAAGATATTCTTCATTGAGAATTTAATGATATGTGAAGAAAGTACATACCACAGATTATCTGCACAAATACATACTAAAAACTCAATAATTACAAGAAGCTAATTCCCCAATATAAAATATAGGGGTTTAATTCCCTTGTGCTGCTGGTTATAGTTGCCTCTGTCATTCTGAGAATAGAACTGTCTGTGACCAGTTTACTACTGAGCTGATGGTAAAGCTTCATTTTTTTTCACTACAGAATTTGTACTTCAATGAAGAAAATAAATGCAGTCTGTTTATTGCACAATAAGTTCTTACTTGATTAAAAGTCAAATAATTTAAACTTTTGGCTTCCTAAAAAGGTGATCAATTATATACCCAGGCTTCAGAAATGTTTTACAGCTCTCCAAGAAAATTCATTCAATTTGACTTAAATAAAAGTGGTGGTTGCAGGCACAGTGGGTAGCACTACTGCCTTTTAGTTTCAAAGGTCCTGGTTCATTTCCCATCTTGTGTTTGCAAAGGCTTCCTATTGCCTTGTGTAATTTCTCTGAAAATGCAGTTCCCAACGATGTCCTAAAAATAGGCATGCTTGGCTAATTATTGTTTCTTAATAGGTAGGTGATGGTAAAGTTTGGGTATGTGGTTTAAAGTTTGGGTATGTGCTTCAATGTGCCCAGGAAAGGACCACCTTCTATACAAGGTGATTCCAGCCTTGTACCTTCCACATCAACAGCGATCAAGTAATGTAAATATACAAGCTCAGAAACCCAATGAAAGAATAAGTCATTTGACTGCAAGCGATAAAGAAAACAAACATATAAACATTTTTTTTCTTTATTACAATCTGAAAATCAAGAGCCAATGGAAGGTAAAATTTTCAAAAGATTTTGTATTGGGGCTTTGCCTAAGCATTATCCCACATTTTCAAAGACAATATCAACTGTGCAGCTACTTTAAGGCTATTATCCCTAACAAAGGCACTTGATCTGTGACTTTCCCACTCATGCACCCTAATCCTCCCACGTAACAACCCCTGCACCAAGAGGTTAATCCTGACTGTTTCCATTTCTAGAACTTAATCTTTCCTGAAAACTCAAACAAATCTAAAACAGACAGCTGTGCTTGGCCAATTTACTCTTGCAAGAATTCTCTTTAGAAGAATCTTCTTAAATTGTGCTTACTTGTAATTATTGGGCTTTGGTACTCTGAAGAGATCTTCTGTACATACTAACCAAGATGACCTCAAGAACAAACACCTGAACAGAAATTAAAATGCAGCATTGCTTATCAAGGGACATTTTAGCAATCCCAGTGAAGTGGAATGTACAGTAAACACATTGTATTCCAGAATAAGAAAAATGATTAACAAATAGTGTAAACAAGTGACGGTGGTGCAGTGGGTAGCGCTGCTGCCTTGCAGTTAGGAGACCCAGGTTCGCTTCCCAGGTCCTCCCTACGTGGAGTTTGCATGTTCTCCCCAGGTTCACATATTCACATATCTTCCTCCGGGTACTCCAGTTTCGTCCCACAGTCCAAAGACATGCAGGTTAGGTGCACTGGGGATTCTAAATTGTCCCTAGTGTGTGCTTGGTGTGCGGATGTGTGTGTGTGTGTGTGGGTGTGTGTGTGTGCACCCTGCAGGGTTTGTTTCCTGCCTTGCACCCTGTGTTAGCTGGGATTTGCTCCAGCAGACACCCATGACCCTGCAGTTAGGATATAGCGGGTTGGATAATGGATGGATGGATAAACAAGTGACAAAAATCAATAAAAAATGACATTCAACAAATTTAGAATGGAATAGCTGTTAAAATCACTCTTTGGCATCGCATATCCTGCTAAAACTATGCTACATATGGGGAAAAAAAAACAAAGTACAAATTCTCATTAGCTATTTTATCAGTGGTGAGTGTTGCTTGACAAATCCAACATATTGGATTTAACAATAGAATTACCAGAGCCTACGAAAAAACTCATAGATCCGGCCCACCTTAAATCGCTTCTTAAATCCGTTCGTACCTCTCCGCCAGCGTCCTTTGTCCTCTAAATGTGCAGATAAAGACAAGCTGCAAGCCAAAAACGATACAACAACTTCCGTGGCATACCGGTAAGATTTGCTGACTCAGAGTGCAAAAGGCTTGCCGTGTCTCAGAGACCAGAGTTCGATTCACCGCTGGGGAGAAAATGTCATTTTTTTTTCTTTTTAACCTTCACTGGCCTGCCTGCCTGAACTCCCTGTCTATCTATATAGTAATAACAGTAATTTTATTATTATATAGCAGCTTCCCTGACTGCCTATCATATAGTGCCTTTCCTTCCTATCTATCTATACACTGTGGGCACAATTATTAGGCAAGTTGTATTTTTGAGGATTAATTTTAATATGGAACAAACACAGTGCTATCAGTCAATCCAAAATGTTAATAAACCTGAAACCTGAATGTTTCACAACGGAAATGTGAGTGTGAACATCATCAGGGGAATACATATGTGCGCACAATTATTAGGCAACTATTAGTGTGCAGATTTATTATGCAACTAAAGGAAAAATGAAAATTTTCCCATCTCACTTGTTTATTTTCATCTGTTATGGTGAGAATAATAAACAAACACCTCAAAATTTACAAATAAACATCTCTGATATTTCAAAAAAAATAAATCAGTCAATCAATGACCAATTTAGCCACCCTTCTTTCCAATAACAGTCATAAGCCTTTCCATTCATGGAGTCTGTCAGTTTCTTGATCAGTTGACGATCAGCTTTTTGTGGAGCAGTGACTACAGCCTCCCAGACACTCTTCAGAGAGGTGTATTGTTTTTCTCCACCGTAAATCTAACGTTTAAGAAGTGCCCACAAGTTCTTGATAGGGTTTAGGTCAGATGAGGAAGTGGGGCCATGTCATTATTCCTTCATCTTTAAGGCCTTTACTGGCTGGCAACGCAGTGGAGAACTTCGATGCAAGTGATGGAGCATTGGCCTGCATAAAAATCATGGTCTTTTTCCTGTATCACTGTTTGAAGAAAGTGTCTTCGAAAAACTGGCAGTAGGTTTGGGAGTTGATTTTGAGTTCATCTTCAATGCAAAAAGGTCCAACTAGCTTATCTTTAAAAATACCAGCTCATACCAGTACCCCACCTCCACGTTGGAGTGGAGCTCTGTGCCCATTACTGATCCACAGGTCCATCCATCTGGTCCATCAAGAGTCACTCTCATCGGTCCATAAAACCTTTGAAAAAAATCTGTCTTCAGATATTTCTTGGCCCAGTTTTGACGTTTCAACTTATGTTTCTTGTTCAGTGGTGGTTGGGTTTCAGCCCTCCTTACCTTGGCCATGTCTTTGAGCACTGAACACCTTGTACTTCTGGGCACTCCAGGTAGGTTGCAGCTCTGGAATATGAAAGTACTGGAGGATAATGGGTTCCTGGTAGCTTCACGTTTGATTCTTCTCAAATCTTTGGCAGCTAATTTGCGTCTTTTGTTCTCAACACGTTTCTTGCGACCCTGTTGACTATTTGCAACAAAATGTTTGATGGTTCTGTGATCACACACCAATATCTTAGCAATTCCAAAAGTGCTGCATCCCTCTGAAAGACTTTTTACAATTTTTGACTTTTCAGAGTCAGTTAAATCTCTTTTTTGGCCCATTTTGCCCGAGGAAAACTAGCTGCCTAATAATTCTGCACACCTTGATATAGGGTGTTGATCTCCTTAGGCCACACCCTCCCTCATTACACAAATACACATCACCTGACGTGCTTAAATCCAATAAGCATTCAAGTTAATATAGCTTGGAGTTGGAATATACACATAAAAATGATGATATGGTCAAAATACTCACTTGCCTAATAATTGTGCACACAGTGTATATCTATCCCCTTAGCTGTTTATTTATATATCTACTAGCAGATTACCCAGTGGCTTCGCTCACTGAGTGGAAAAGAAAAATTTGTGGCTCTCATGAGGCAACGGCATTAATGACCCAATTTTATGATAGATTTGCCCCCGCATTTTAAATGTCGGCAATAAAGCCAGACTCCTTGGTAGCAGCCGTGGTGCCAAACAATGTCAAATGAATAGACGAATTGTACTTACTAATGTTCTGTAGAAAATGAGTTGAATGTGGATTTGCAACAGAAATAAGAGACAACAACGGTTCAGGTGGATGGCTTAAAGGTGTTAATTTCACCTTGTCGTCTGAACAACACATCCCATGTGATTCAAATTTAACCCTCTGTGCTTGGCCGTACTCATACATGAAGTCCATTTCTCCTATTGTAACTTTTAGATGTAGGCAATAATCTTTTTCAAAGTTATAATTCAATCCCTCCATATACAGACCCTGACGCCTGTGTGATGTGGTAGCCTGTGAATACTGCATCCGTCGAATTCAATTCTGTTCAGCACGTTGTTCGGGTGTTTGTGAGGCCCTCAACTGTGATTGCCGTATAAGTTGATCAGCGAGCCTGCAAGCCTTCTCTCTCGATCTCCTTCTGTCTCACTTTCTCTGGGTAACCTGACTTTTGTGCACATATGTAATTTCTGTTTCAAACACGAGCACGCGAGTGCATTATAATATGTTCTGTGGTCATACGTAATTTCCGTTTCAAGCGCGAAAATAATTTTATATATATAGATTATATAGTGCCTTCCCTGTTTATTTATATATCTAGTGACTTCTCTGCCTGTCTGTCTGTCTGTGTGTTATGGATCTTAAAAATAACAGTTATAAGGACACTTGTTCATGTTAATTGCAGTCTCAATTGTTAAAAAATATTTTAAAAGGAGCATCCCACATGAAAATATAACGAACTGATTAACTGACAGTGCATACAAATTTATAAATTTTATGTCTATTTAAGGTGCTGTTATAGAAGGCGTAATTCAGTGTAGCAGAACCAACGCACAGTACATACAATATTATTTGAAAATGAACAGTGTCAGATCGGGTTTGAATATACGCTGGCGCTGTTACAGAAGGCGTGAGCTTATTCAGTGCAGCAAGAACAACACACAGTACATGCAATATTATTTGAAAACGAACAGTATCAGATCGGGTTTGAATATACGCTGGCGCTGTTACATAAGGTGTAAGCTTATTCAGTGCAGCAGTTTCAACGCACAGTACATGCAATATTATTTGAAAACGAACAGCGTCAGATCGGGTTTGAATATACGCCCGATCTGCTGCTGTTCGTTTTCAAATAATATTGCATTAGTGCGATGATGTTTTCACATATATTGTCTCTTTCTTTCATCTTGCGGTTTGTAATCAGTGACCGCGTGTTTTTTTTCCCCCTGATCTTGCCAGTCCCCACATGTTGCTGTATGCCGTTTCTTTTGTACTCCATGACATGCAGAGGACAGAATAGTACAGAGCAGTACGTTCAGCGCTATAGGCAATACTATCCACTTGCAGAGCCACAGCACCATACGTCACTGCAGTTCTAGACCCGCAGTTACAGACCCGGAAGTGGCGTCACCTTCGTTTCAGGACTGACTTCGTAAAATTACTTTTGGAAGGTTTCCGCAGGTCTCGGCAAAGCCCGGAAAGTAACCCGTTCAGAAATTAAGCGATAAAAATGAGAAGGGATAAACAGTGCATCAAACCAAGTAATACGCATCATTGTGAAGTTCAGAGGGTTTCTGCCATCACGTAGTGTCATACATCAAACTAAACAATACGGATCGTTTCTGTGAAATATTAATATTAACATTTATGTTGTGTTCAGGTCTGTGGGAACCATTTAACATGTCGACAAAATTAAACTAGTTTTTTAGTTTACATTCATGAAATGAAGTAATGTTTACACCACGTTAGAGTAAAACGTTAATAATAAAAGTAATTACGTTTTTTAAAATGTACTATGCATGTGTGCAATATTGTTCTAAACCAATTTAGAATTAACATTTAAGCCAATCTAATATTTTTAAATATGCATGTGAAAAAAATGGCAATACATATTCTACACTGAATTATGTTCTATATTAATTGCATTATATAGAACTTCTCTAGTTATTGTCACTTATTATTATAAACGATGGGCCATCAAAAGAAAAAAAAAGAAAAATACTAATAAGAACACAATTTATTTATATAGCACCCTGCTCAGAATTCAGAAAAAACAACAGGACTGATATAACATTGGCTACAAATAATATCTCACTAAATAAAGATAAATACAGCATATATAAAACATTCAAATAGAATAAAAGACAATAATTCAGACTAAAATACAACATAAAAATCTTGAACAAATAGCATAAATTGCGATAAAATTGCAAACCCTAAGTACCTGGACAGATAAAGGGGGTAAACTGAAAGAAGGGGCTGAATGTCAGGTCTGTTTAATGTCTTCCTAAACAAATGAGTTAAAAACAAATGAATGGAGTCCGCTGATGTCATCAATTTAGGGAGGTCAGTCCACAGTCTGGGCACTATATAGCTGAAGGCCCTGCTGTTACCCACAGAGTGCAGGTTAGTGGGGTGCACAGAATCAGAGGACCTTAGTGGACAGGTCAAACACAGAATTTGATATTCAGTCCTATAAGACACAGGGAGCAGTGAAGGTGCAGCAGGATGGCTGTGATGTGCTCGCTGTTGGTGGTTTGTGTCAGGACTGTTGCAGTTGAGCTTTGAATCAGCTGGAGCTGTGATATAAGATTAGAAGTGGCACCTGCCAGTAGTGGCTTACAATAATAAATGTGGGATGTGATAAAAGCAAGGACAAGTTTCTCAGCATTCAAAAAGGAGAGGAATGAGCAAACATAAAGAATGTGACACAGGTGGAAGTAAGACAGTTTCGTAATATGGTTTACATGGTTGAAATAAGAAAAGGATGAATCAAAGTGGGGCAGCACGGTGGTGCAGTGGTAAGCGCTGCTGCCTCACAGTTAGGAGACCCGGGTTCGCTTCCCAGGTGCTCCCTGCGTGGAGTTTGCATGTTCTCCCTGTGTCTGCGTGGGTTTCCGCCGGGCGCTCCGGTTTCCTCCCACAGTCCAAAGACATGCAGGTTAGGTTGATTGGTGATTATAAATTGGCCCTAGTGTGTGCTTGGTGTTTGGGTGTGTTTGTGTGTGTCCTGCGGTGGGTTGGAACCCTGCCCGGGATTGGTTCCTGCCTTGTGCCCTGTGTTGGCTGGGATTGGCTCCAGCAGACCCCCATGACCCTGTGTTCGGATTCAGCAGGTTAGAAAATGGATGGATGGATGGATGAATCAAAGTGACACTGAGATTCGTTGCAGTAAAAGAAGGTCTGATGAGATCATCACTCAGAATGGCTGAAGAGGAGTTTGTTTTCTTAAGTTACACTTTAGTGCCACTTTGTAGGAGTTCAGTTATGTTGCAATTTAATTTTGAAGAGTTTTGCTCTGTTCAAGTTTTAATTTTAATTTAATTTCACTGAGGTAAGTTGTAAGCAGAGAAAACTGTGATGAAGTGTCACTTTTAACACTGAAATAGATCTAAGCATCATCTGCATAAAAATGATAAGCCAGTCCAGAGCTACGAATAACTTGCTCAAGGGGAAGAACAGAGATATAGAAGAGCAGAGGATGTCATTTCATTAACAATGGAAAGTCAGATGGAGGAACTCCTGTGAGAAATTAAGGCATAAGGGTTGCCCTGGACATGACATAAGCTGCATGGCTACAACGCCATATGCAATAACTTACTTTTACACAAACTGGGACAGCAGCTCCTCAAGAGGAAGGTAACAATACTTAGCACAATAAGGAAGAACAAGCCAGAGCTCCCATCTCAACTGCTGGCCACAGAGAACAGGCCAGTGAAGACCTTCACATTTGTCTAAACAAATGACACATCCTTGGTGCACAATGTGATCTGCACAGAGATAGGAGATTCCATGGCTAAAAATGATAATGGACTATAATGCTACCAAAAGATGAGTGGAGAATTTAGGCAAAACATGCTGGATGTTGGCCACAGGCAATTTTTTCAACATACTAAACATCTCAGAAAAAAATACTTTTGTCATCTCGACAACCTTGAACCGTGACTGGAACAGGGAGGAGGAGAGGAGCAGGGTAAACCATTGGTGACACCTCACATGCTACTGGGACGTGTGCCAAAGACCCCAGCATGTACAGCCATTGTGTAGATTCAACAGTTCAATCCACAGGGGAACCAATGACGGCACCCGTAGTGTGTATGCATAAGTGAGTGTGTTTGTGTGTCTCACTGTGTGAGCTGTACAGTTATTACAGTATTATGTAGAAAATGAAAATATTCAGTTCTGCTTTATAAACAAATAGAATGTGATCTGAGGGTAAAGAGTAAACAGGTTATTTACATTACTTGTTAAAATAAAGTGACCATCTGATTAAAAAAAAAGTCCCAAAAATAGTACATACATAGCAAAAATGTAATCATAAGTTAAGATTCAACACAATTATATTTCATGCTTCTCAAAGAGAAATTAAAATACGATGTTTGTAAACTACTGCCTTTGTGAAGGACTGAAGTGTGGGGCTATCTAAAACTATCATTGAGTGTATTTCAGTAATGTATGTAGTGACTTATAAAACCACAATATTACATTAAAATATACTGCTCAAAAAAAATTAAAGGAACCCTTGTTAATTCGAGTATAGCATCAAGTCAATGAAACTTGTGAGCTATTGATCTGGTCAGTGAAGTAGCAGAGGGGCTTGTTAATCAGTTTCAGCTGCTTTGGTGCACTGGGTGGAAACAATGAGACGACTCCCAAAACAGAAATGAATGGTTCAACGGGTGGAGGGAGGCCACTGACATTTTTCCCTCCTCATCTGTTTTGTCACGTGTTTTGCATTTGGCTATGGTCAGTGTCGCTACCGGTAGCATGAGGCCATACCTGGACCCTACAGAGCTGACACAGGTAGTCCAACTTCTCCAGGATGGCAGACATATCAATATGTGCCATGCCAGAAGGTTTGCTGTGTCTCCCAGCACAGTCTCAAGGGCACTGAGGAGATTCCATGAGACAGGCAGTTACACTAGGAGAACTGGACAGGGCCGTAGAAGGTCCTTAACCCATCAGCAGGACCAAAGGAACAGGATGAACACTGTCAGAGCATACAAAATGACCTCCAGCAGGTAGGCCACTGGTGTGAATGTCTCTGAGCAAACAATCAGAAGCAGACTTCATGAGGGTGACCTGAGGGCCCGACATCCTCTAGTGGGCACCATGGAGCTCAACTGGCATTTGCCATAGAATACCAGGATTGGCAGGTCCACCACTGGTGTCCTGTGCTTTTCACAGATGAGAGTTGGTTCACCCTGAGCACATGTGGCAGACGTGAAAGGGTCTGGAGAAGCCGTGGAGAACATTAAGCTGCCTGTAACATCGTTCAGCATGACCGGTTTGATAGTGGGTCAGTGATGGTCAGACTTGGGAGGCACATCCATGGAGGGACGCACAGACTTCTACAGGCTAGACAACGGCACCTTGACTGCCATTATGTATCGGGATGAAATCCTTGGACCCATTGTCAGACCCTATGTAGCTTATGTCATGTCCAGGGCAACCCTCATGCCTTAATTTATAATATAATAATTAAGTTATCTTAATTTTATAATAATATAATCTTATATCACAGCTCCAGCTGATTCAAAACTCAACTACAAGAGTCCTGACACAGACTGGCAACAGCGAGCACATCACAGCCATCCTGCTGCACCTTCACTGCTCCCTGTGTCTTATGATATCAAATTCTGTTATTAACCTGCCCACTAAGGTCCTCTGATTCTGTGCACCCCACTAACCTGCACTCTGTGGGTAACAGCAGGGCCTTCAGCTGTATAGTGCCCAGACTGTGGACTGACCTCCCTAAATTAATGACATCAGCTGACTCCATTCATTTGTTTTTAACTCATTTGTTTAGGAAGACATTAAACAGACCTGACATTCAGCCCCTTCTTTCAGTTTACCCCCTTTATCTGTCCAGGTACTTAGGGTTTGCAATTTTATCGCAATTTATGCTATTTGTTCAAGATTTTTATGTTATATTTTAGTCTGAATTATTGTCTTTTATTCTATTTGAATGTTTTATATATCCTGTATTTATCTTTATTTAGTGAGATATTATTTGTAGCCAATGTTATATCGGTCCTGATGTTTTTTCTGAATTCTGGGCTGGGTGCTATATAAATAAATTGCGTTCTTATTAGTATTTTTCTTTTTTTTCTTTTGATGGCCCATCGTTTATAATAATAAGTGACAAAAACTAGAGAAGTTCTATATAATGCAATTAATATATAGCATAATTCAGTGTAGAATATGTATTGCCATTTTCTTCACATACATGTTTAAAAATATTAGATTGGCTTAAATGTTTATTCTAAATTGGTTTAGAACAATATTGCACACATTCCTAGTACATTTTAAAAAAAGTAATAACTTTTTTTTTTTTTTTTAAACGTTTTATTAAACTCTAACGTGGTGCAAACATTGTATATTTCGTTTCATGAATGTAAACGAAAAACTATTTTTAGTTAACTCAGATCTTGATGATTTTAGTTTTGCCGACATGTTAAATGGTTCCCACATACCCTAAAAACAACATAAATGTTAATATTAATATTTCACAGAAACGATCCGTATTGTTTAGTTTGATGTATGACACGACGTGATGGCAGAAACCCTCTGAACTTCACAATGATGCGTATTATTTGGTTTAATGTACTTTTTTTCTTCTCATTTTTATCGTGTAATTTCTGAATGGGTCCTTGGCCCGACGTTACCCGATTTTACTTTTCGGGCTTTGCCAAGACCTGCGGAAACCTTCCAAAAGTAAATTTACGAAGTCAGTCCTGAAACGACAGAGACATCACTTCCGGGTCTGTAACTGCAGGTCTACAATTGTGGTGACGTATGTTGCTGTGGCTCTGCAAGTGGATGCTTCTCGCTATATGCAATCAGACAGACAGACAGGTAGAGAAGTCACTAGATATGTAAATAAATAGGGAAGGCACTGTATAATAGATATACTAAAAAAACAGCTAAGGGGATAGATATATAGATAGACAGGAAGGAAAGGCACTATATGACAGGCAGACAGGGAAAATGCTATATAATAATAAAATTACTGGTATTACTATATAGATAGACAGGGAGTTCAGGCAGGCAGAGAGGCGAAGGTTAAAAAGAAAAAAAAATAACATTTTCTCCCCAGCGGGAAATCAAGCTCAGGTTTCTGAGACACGGCAAGCTTGCTGCTCTCTGAGTCAGTAAATCTTACCGGTACGCCACGGAAGCTGTTGTATCGTTTTTGAACATTTTGTGAAAGTGTTTATTTGATCTTTGGACGTCAGGCTTCACACATTTTTATAGTTTATGCCTACATTTTGCAACATTTATTACTAAAATATGAAAAAAGTTTCTGTTTTAACAATGTGTTTACACAGATTACTGTAGAAACGGAACACACATGAAATGTGTGTGTTCCAAATAATGATCTATTATTTCCACTCTTAAACTCCACTTCACTCCCAGATAATCAATCAAGACATGAGCTGGGAGAAGTTCATGCACATTCTAAGTCGGTGGGGGGATGGAATAGCCGGCTGCTTGCAGCTTGTCTTTATCGGCACATTTAGAGGACAAAGGACGCTGGCACAGAGGTGTGAATGGATTTAAGGTGGGCCAGATCTACAAGTTTTTTCGTAGGCTCTGGTAATTCTAGTGTTAAATCCCACACCCAGATGTTGTCCATTTGGTATTTGCACATTCTCCCTGTGTCTGTGTGGGTTTTCCGCCTGTATGCCAAAAGACTTGCATACTAGGTTAAGTTGAGACTTCAAACAGGGCTCTCTGTGCATGTGTGAATGAGCAGTATTATCTAGTTTTAAGATATTTTTTAATTTTAGTTTTTATAATTATTTTTAATTTTCACCATTTTCTGGTTTTCATTTTCTAGTTTTTGTTCTTTTTTTGTTTGTATTTAGCATTTGTTTTTCAGTTGTGAAACTTTTAGTTTTTGTTACATTTTGTTAGTTTTGTATTACTTAGTAAAATGTCCATAAGGGCACAGTTTTGAAAGTATAAAACAGTTTTCTTTATAGTCAGATTATGAATCATTCATGTTGTATCTGTCAACTTAATACATACAATTTAACTGTCTGTGACAGAACTCCATTTTCTCCCGACAGTTCAGCTTCTAGTACAATAAAAAAATGAATTAATCAATTAATATAGGTGCTCTAATGTCATGACTCTTTAACCTGCAATAATCAAATGGTTATTTATTTCAAAAACACTTTTTTATTTTTGAGATTCCTGTTGCGAACAGTAAGATCACCATACACATATACTTGAATATGTATTTTTGATTTCTTCTGATGCCAACTACATCTATTCATTTCAAAACATTGAAAGGTTTTTTCAGTGAACTTTTACTTTGCGTTTTTTTTTTTTGTAATACTTTTGAAGTCACTACTTGAACTGTGTTAATAGCAACAATCACAGAAATCAAGAAGAAAGTTTTTTTTCATGTATATACTGCATTTCTAAAAGCATACCATTTACATTAAATACTGAACATATTATTATTATTACAGCAAAATCTCACATCATTCAATAAGTAAGCAGCATGAAAAACCTGGTGTTCCCTGCAAACCTAAACTGGTAGGTTGCAATTATCAACGCATACATAAACAGATTTTTAGCAATTGAAAATGCTTAATGACACACTTCTAATATCCAGCTATAAAACAATGTTTGCAGTTATGCATACTCCGTCCACATTCACATGGGGAGAACATGCAAACTCCATACATACACTGATCAGGCTAACAATCAAACCTGTACTAATGGAACTGTGTAAAATGAATAATAATAATATACAGCCAAAAGAATACAACAGAAATAAAAGTAAAGGTGAAATTAAAAACATGGGATACAAACTAGTATCAGACATTAATGAATATTTGAAAGTAAAGGTTTTGAATTAGAGTAAGAAACAAGCAGGAAAACAAACAAGAAAGCCATGAACAAATAATACATTTTTTGTAAGCTTACTAGTAAAAAATGTTGTTGTTGTAATCACCCATGATAATTAGATAACAAACAATGAAAAGGACAACAGTGGATTTGATTTCATTATCAGTTTTACAACCATAGCTGTACAGACATTGACCTTTCAATGGCTATTTGTTGCTAAACCTCCGCACTGCTGCAAAGTGAACACTCGGACGAAAATCCCCTGTTAAAAACTTTGCAATACTGCATTAGCCTAAATATATTACAATTATTCCAGTCCATCCATTTGCTATCAATGAAGCTTTTAACATGGAGATTTTCATAATGACAGCATAATAGAATATGCTGTGTGACAGTGCACATCTCACAATAAAACATCTTTACTAATAATCTGCTTAAAACTAAACACATATGTGTAACTTCTACTAAGTTATCGACTGCACACTATACAACTGCTTAACATGTCACTGCAAAGGTACGGTCAATAACAAAGCAATATTTGTGGGAAGTAAGGTTAAATGGCTGAAATTCTTACATTCTTTGGCATATAAATTTTACATTTTTTCAGTCAAAATACTGACTGAATTTGAAATGTGGGGGTGGCTATTCAAACTTGACAAAATCTCCAGGTCTATAGTTTTCAAACTATTTAGCTGTATTTTTCAATGCAATGTTTGGTATGTTTTAATTTAAGCACCTTTTCATTAAAGTTTAGCGAAAGCTGTCTGCCATTTGCAGACAATGGAACATCTCTATGACTGACAGTTAATTTTAGTGAATGGAATTCAAGGAATAATTCACTGACAAGTGATAAGGCTTTGGTATTCACTGTCAGTTCTAGAAAGGAAAGCTGACTAATGGATGAAAAGGCCAAAGAAGTTCACACATTCAGATGCCAGCAGCAAGCCATACTTGTGAAAGTGCACAAATCAATGTTCATTCCTAACCAAATTTACAACTGTGAGATTTTTCAATACTATATAATAAATATTCTGGAAGCTGAATTCTCACATGTGCATTATTCACAAAGACTAGTGTGGTGAAAATCAAACTAAAAATTACAAAACCTAGTTTTGCTCTCATTTTTATTTGTCTGTTATTTAGTTATATTTTTCAATCACTTTTTCATTTTTATTTTAGTTAATAAAATGATTACATTTTAGTTAACGGAAATAAGATTTTGTGAAAAGACTGTTTCCAACCTTGCTTCCAGTGCTATGAGGATGGACTCTGGCCCCCTGTAACCCTGAATTATATTAGGTGGGTTGAAGAATGATATGATATATTGTATCATTAAGCCACAATATCTATCCATCCATCCATTATCCAACCCACTATATCGTAACTACAGGGTCACGGGGGTCTGCTGGAGCCAATTCCAGCCAACACAGGGCACAAGGCAGGAAACAAACCCCGGGCAGGGCGACAGCCCACCGCAGTAAACCACAATATATACAAATAAATTTGATATCCTAAAGGGTGGACTGAAATGGATCAGTAGCAGGATAAACTATGGCACAGAATTGCTCACATTAAGCCTCTTTAGACATTATTACCCTGACAGTATGCTTTTATTTGAAAAATGAATTTAGAAGCAATGTCCTCCAATCATGACACCACCATGCAAATACCTGAAGGAATGGATTCCAGATGAGAAATAAACCAAGGCTCAATCACTATTAAGTGCCAGTGTCCACATATGCACTTCAAATAAATAAAAATTAAATAAATGGCACATTCCATTAACAGAATGCCTGCATCATAGTTTGTGGCCAGAATAAAGTGACACACAGCTTAGTCTAGAGCTTGTAAGCAAAAAAAGAAATCCAAAATTACTCAAGACACACTGATAGCAGGATACATTTCAGCTAAAACCAACAAAAAACCCAAGAAGATAAAAATGGTTCAAACACCTTCCATCCTAATCAGCAAACTTGCAGCAGTAGGCAAGAAACTGAAGAGTTAATGGACATGGTGTCTTTTTTTTTTTTTTTGCTGACACCTTATAGAACCAATTTTTCTGACCTTATTTTGGCGCCTCTGCTTTTCTCTTCGATTAAATGCAACTCCAACTAAAACTGGCAGCAAGGTGACTTGTGTATTGACAGCTGGACATGCATATTTGACAGTATGTCATTTGATAATTCAACAAACATACAGAACAGCACTTTTGCCTCTAAGTACACAGAGGAATGGTGCAAAAAGCTTTTACACTAATACCAACAATGGAAATGCAATTGATATAACAAATGACAATATATGTTAACTTTATTCAGAATGAATGCAAATCATACAAGTGGACTTTCAAATGATTCATTTTATTTTGTTGTATATACTCTGCCCTGGGTATGATGCTAAATTGCATCCAGCCCTGCAAGCGGTCCTCCAACTTGCAGGGAAATCATGGGGGTTAGTGGCAGGATTGGCATTCCAGCCACCGTAAAAAAAAACTTCACACAGCTGTGAGATGACAGAAAGGACTCCTTTTTGCTCTCTGTGGGAGTAGCTCTGCT
This sequence comes from Polypterus bichir lapradei, assembly GCA_026402145.1. NCBI lineage: Eukaryota > Metazoa > Chordata > Cladistia > Polypteriformes > Polypteridae > Polypterus > Polypterus bichir. Next base: position 117,970,871 of record JANRMT010062813.1, read on the forward strand.
CCAGCTGCCCATAGGAAGGCTGCTCGTATCATGAAGGGGATGGGGAAAGCCCTTGGAAGCCCCATCTCCAGAAAAGTCGAAACCGTCAGAAAGCCAGTGAGATCAGGCCTGTTGGGGATCAGAACTGGTGTGGTGCTGAGGCGTTGCTCGCTGCACAGCAGCACTTGGGTCCCAATTTGAGGTGGCCCATCCGGGTAGGCACGTGCAATGTCTTGTCTCTCTGGCATGATGATCATCTTCCTCTGCTGTTGGAGGAGCTGCATAAACTCTGCATTTCAGTGGCGGCACTCTTTGGGGTGTGCAGACCTGGGACTGGCCAGATCTCTGTAGGTGGATACACCTTTTATTGGTCTGGTCGCTCTGATGGCTGTCATACTCGGGGAGTAGCTGGTGCTGTAGTGGATTGGTTGCTTCTGATGGTGTCTGATGTCACTCCTTTCAACGAGTGTATTATGAGACTCAGATTACGGCACTCCCTGGGTGCTGTGTCTGTTGTCTCCCTCACCGAGACATCACTCACCGGGGTCGAAGCATACACCGAGACATTTTATTCACAACTTCATTCGGTGGTTGATGGGTGCCCACAAGGTAACATTCTTCTAATCATTTGTGACTTCAATGCAACCACTAGCACTGACTGCACTAGCACAAATTGCAGTGTCTACTGAAGTGCCCAGTTTGTGAATTCTAACCACAGACTTCTTGTTGCTACTGTGAAGATCCAGCTTAGGTCCAGTAGGTTACCACTTACTAGGAAAATGAGCCTGGACTTAGCCAGACTCTAAGACCAGGCTGTTTCTAACAGGTTTGCACGCAGTTTATGTGAGGAACTTGGGGATTTGTGTGCGTCTGCCGATCCTAAGATGATGTCGGAGAACTTCCATGACAAGACGCTGAAGGTTGCTGAGGGCTGTGTTGGTGTTACCGGTGTTCCCAGAAGGAGTTGTTACATCTCGCAGGGCACCCTGGATATCATCAAGAGTAGCTGCAGCCCACAGCTGCGCTAAGACGAAGACAGGACTCCTTTGGTACTGTGTCTCTCTGGAGCAGGGGTCTCCAACCTTTTTTTCCCTGAAAGCTACTTTTACAAAATGAAAATGGCCAAGAGCTACTCATGTATTCTAGCGTTTATTCTCATAGCTTATTTCAACCAAAAAAAACTGAATAAGCTTGTTTTGCCTGAACATTAACAAAATGTTGGTGTCCACAACTCACATTTTGCATTAAAACATCATAAAAATATTTAGTTCACCTGCAAGTGCATTTTGTATGTCTGTATGCATTTTCTAGTGTATCTCACGCTATTGAATTAAAACATGAATGCTGTCAAAACAAAACAAAGCAATTACAAATACACAGATATTTATTCATTTGTCATTTTGTTACATGTCACTGTTTCACTTCACAAGAGTATTGACATGTCCAATTGCATGTGTGATATGTTTTTTAGTTAGTTAGATGACTGGCACTGCATGGAGTCAACAAGAGAGGTGTATGGTGGAGTGTAGCCACTTAGGTCCACTCTTATGGAGTCATTTAAATGTTCATTTGTCGGTCTTGTTCTGAACTTTGATTTCATGACATTCATGTCAGAAAAGGCAGACTCAAAATGGTATGTAGACCCAAACAAAGCAGACATTTTCAGAGCTGCTTGGTGAAGATCCTTATAGTTATCTGGCTCTACTAAGCTCCAGAAATGCTCAGAATGCTGTTGAGACTTTAACTGCACATTATTTTGAAGGTTTACTAATATATAATATATAAAATCCAATGTCTGCCTGTATGTCTGTCCGCTTTTCACGAGAGAAGTACTTAACGGATTTAGATCAGATTTCTTTCTATAATTTGCTTGAATATTACGGTTGACTTTGTGTGTTCCTCACTCACTCGCCAGCTTCAGGGCGTGTTCCTTAACTCCACTTAGCTAGCAAACGAGAGAACAATTGAATTCAACTTTGTCTGATATTTAAAATAAAGTGTTACATTGAAATTGCAATTCAGATTGTGGATCGTGATTTTGTGTTAAAAGGATTGTGATATGATTTTTTGGAAAGATCGCTCTCCCCTAATTTGACTAATCAAATTTTCAAATTTATGTAGGATTCATTTACCCTTTGGCGAGCTACATGGAAAGGGGTTGCGAGGTACCGATAGCTTGCGAGCGACGTGTTGGAGACCCCTGCTCTGGAGAATCCCTGGGTACTGCTGGTTTGATTTTGTGTCAAATGAGCACATCCTTGTGGAGTCCAGAATGAGGCACATTACCTGCATTGTGAGGTAAAATCAGTTATGGCTCTACGGCTATCTGGCACGATTCCCAGAGGGTGATCCAGCTTGCAGGATTGCATTGTTGTGGATCCGAGTGGCTGTACCAGGCCAAGGGGTCACCCACATAACACCTGGCTGCGGCAGATAAAAGGTCATTTCCGGAGGGTAGGACTGGACCGTGTGTCTGCCTGGGGGGTTGCCAACCGGGATCCCAGTACCACTGCATGCTCCCCAACTTGACTTGTTGTACATAACAATAATGAGAATAACCATAATTCTGCAAGGGTCTTCCTTACTAGTTATACAGGGTGAGCCAAAATGAAGTACCACATTTCTCAAGGTCATTGTACGAAGGTGGGGGTGCTTCACTAGGTAATCCCTTGTACTTTTCAGTCAGCAACATGCCTCCGCCCGTTGCACACAGTGCTTTCGCTATCGAAGCATTCATTAAAAACAACAAATCAATCATCAAAATGCAACATGCCTTCCAAATGCACTTCAGTATTCCTCCGAACGGTGATGTCCCAAATCAGAAAACAATTCTTCCGTGGGTGGCTAAATTTAAATAGATTGGTACAACATTGAACAGAATATCTCCAGGCCATCCTCGGACTGTACGAACGCCTGAAAACATCCAGGCTGTAAGGGCATCAATTTTGTAGTCTCCTAGATGTTCAGTGCGCAAACATCACTGCAAAATATTTTTTCTTAACAAGTAAAAATTTCTTATTTTAAGGTAATATATCTAATATTTTGCCCCAAGAGATTAAATATCTCATGTTGCAATGATACTTGCTAGATTATTTTGCTCAATTCAAGATAATTGGTCTTACGCTATCTGACTTAGATATAAAAGTGTAATTCCAAGACAATTTCAACTTAAAAAAAAGCACAACTGTGAGAGAAAAGCCTGTTATCAACTACAGCGATGAGCATAGCAGGACATGTATTCTTATTTCAAGAACCAAAACTTTCTAGGTTTGTCTTGTTTTAAGATATGAGTAAGACACAACCCAGAGACTTAAACACTTTTTATTCCAGAAAGGTTTTAGAATACAACCTTGATTTTGTTAACAACTAAGACATTTCAGATTAACACTTGCCTAATTCAGTGGCCTTTCTCTGTAACTAGTATGATTTAACAGCTGGATTCCCTGCAAAGGGTAGTACTTTATTATACTCAAATGGTAACATTTTTCTTCAAATCAAAATAGTTTCCACATTTTAAAATAAATGATCCTTGTGTAAAAAATGTGTCGGGTGGTTTGATGCAAGAGTTTTTTCACTGTGTCAAATAAATGGCTTAATCCAAACAGTGTTGCTGGAATTTATTAACATAAAAAGAAAAGTTCAATAATATAGGAACCTTTAAAGGTTTTATATAGTTCAATGATATCCCCATGGTAGTACTTCACAAGAATATATATTTTGTTTTTCAGTCATATAGTCTCACTGGAATTAAAATTAACCAGCTTCATAGCTTCAACAAAACGGGTGGATTTATCCAGGTTAGGGATTTTAATTTCAAATAACAAAACATCTCTATCAAAGACACATCATCATGAACTTGAAACCCCAAACAATATAATGGGTAGTGCTGATATGGCTCAAAAGTCGTTTTAAACTCAAAGCCACAAACGAGCAGCAAATAAAACAATGGCAAATCATCTTTGGTGTTTAAACAAGAAAAAGCACGAGTGCTGAGAGACAGTAGCTGTTCAGGATCGTTCCATTATTTTAGGAAAAAAATAATTTACGTCAATGACATTGTTGAGTATATGAAAATCTAACGGTATAACTACAGTTTTCTTGCAGTGTCCAATTATTATTATTATTATTTTTTTTTTTTATTATTTTTTTTTTTACAAATACGTTTTTTTTTTTTAAATATAATATCCAGCGCTGTTTTTGACCCCTTCTTTGTCTTGTAATGGAACATACCTTTCTTTGAGCATGCGTAAACGCGTTCCCTGTGAACTTGTGAAGCGTCCTTAGCTTTCCCGCGCACCAGATGTTATATTTTGAAGCGTTCTCACCGTAAGGTTATTAACAACGTTATATAGATAGCTAAAATACTGCTTTGCTCTTCGCAGCTTATAAGTAACATATTTACACATATAAACCAATGGATTCAATTGACAAAGTCACACTGGAAATATTAAAAGGTAAGTTTCTAATTGACATTTACTGTTCCTGCCGTGCATTCTGTTTTTATGAATCCACAAGAATTCACCTGTCCACGTTGATACCTATAATCATTACGACACAAAACAGAAGTAGTGGGGCAAGCTAGTTTCGTGAAACCATTACATAAAATTTAAAAAATAAATGCAGGTGTTTATGTTATAACACCAGACTCTTTTTATCGAGCGCCATCATTGTTAGATTTCATATATACAGAGAGTTATTATTAAATAAATGTTAGTTAAATGCCGTTGATTTATTTGTTAAAGTGATTTATTATAAAAGTTGTTAAAGACGTTCTGATACAGACTTCCGCTTGCTTAAAAATAAATTGAAATGTATCTTTTAAAAATGTGCCGAGTTCTAACTGCACTGCACGCGCCTCAAGTTATTACCGGTAGTAAAAGCGAACACGACCCAAGTTGCTTCTATTTGAGATACCTTTAAAGAAAAACTTAAAAATTTAAAGGCCAATCTTTTAAAATTATTATCGATTTTAAGGTATCCACAATTGTAAGCTCATTGCTGGAATATATCTCCTTTAACTTCGTTATCAATACCATACATGAGCGCGTCATATATATATATATATATATATATATATATATATATATAT
>JANRMT010062813.1:117995938-118019337 GCA_026402145.1 Polypterus bichir lapradei
CATGCAATAAAGAAAGCCCGCTCAGAAGAACATCCATTGAATTCTGCGTTCGTGTCTCCGTCCACCACATCACGAAGCCAACATTTACACGATATTCCAGTTAAACCAGTGCGATACCCATTCATATATCCAGTTTTTTGGAGTCTCATCACACCTGTCACAAAGTTCACTACACTGAACATGCACCTGGGGACCCCGTAATGCAAGGGAGCAGCACTACAGCCACGCCACCGTGCCCCCCGCCACCTGTGTTTAATACATGCTTTAATGCATTTCATCATGAAGAAGATATCATGCACTGTATGTTAGTATTCTGAATGTTCATAGAGCAGGAATATCATGAAGTCAATGTGTGGCGATCGCTGTCTGCTGTCTGTGTGCAAGAGGAAGTCAGTTTAAGAAGCGCATAGAGATTAAAAACTGGGTCGGGGATCACTTAATAAAAAGCATTTAATGTGCTACATTAACTTATGATGGGGGTTTGAGAAAATCTAGTAAATTAAACATTCATTTTAAGATGAAGTTTAGTTTGCGACATTCTACTGACAAAATAAACTATTAGAATAAAGTGGAAATGTCGACTTTAATCTCGACATAAATAGCGAGAATAAAGTGGAAATGTCGAGAATAAAGTCAACATGTCGACTTTAATCTCGACATAAATGGCGAGAATAAAGTGGAAATGTCGAGAATAAAGTCAACATGTCGACTTTAATCTCGACATTTTGATTTTTTTTTCTTCACTGGTCCGTATTTTTTTTTTCACCGTGGCCCTAATACGCTTCCGTATCATCATGGGTTGTGTATTGAGTGATTTAACAAATCTGTTTTATTAATCGGTTTGTTGTTGTTTTTTTTACCACGTCATCTATTTATGAAACTACAGTATGTTGACAATACAAGAACTGCCTGTACAGTATATTAAAGATACGGTATAGGGCTTCCTGGACACTGCAGTTAACTGAAGCAGTCAATGCTCCATCTGGCGGGATTATATAGCATTGCAACCATCTTTTTAGAAAGCGCATGGGGGCGTTTATGGGGCGGGGCATCATTAACTGCGTCATCGCGGGGGATCACATTCCGTGCACGGATCGTGCATGGTCCAGTCATGGTCCTGTCATGGACCTGTCATGCTCCAGGTGGCTGTTTGACGTGGCTCCCACTGTATATAACACTGATAGAACAGGCTAGAATTTGTGACACTGTATAGGATATGCTCATAACAAGAATGGACAGAATTAAAGATGAAATATGTATAAAAATAAACCAAGCCTATTATGCATTAATATTCTTATTCCTTATCATAAACTGTCATTTGTGTTGAAGTTTGCTTTACAAGGGATTTTATGTACATCTGAAAAGCATTAATAGCATAATAGCATATGAAGAACCAGCTATTTTAGTATCACAACTATCAGTAATCATGGATTCAATTAATATATTGCCTTTCACCACAAAATTCTTTACATAAGTACAGGTAGGAGTATAAATTAATGTTGACCCTCCCAGAAAAAAAATTGTGGTATTTATTTAGTTATCATTTATCTTCATTTGCACATAACAAGGTGAAATCCATCCATTTGACAAAAGGTTTAATGTGATCTTGAAAATTATCACTATGAGGTACAGTCACAAAGTTCTACAACTGTCCGCGATGTGTAGCATGATCATTACATGTGATAGTATAAGCTCTATCAAAAATGCCCAGCATTTGGTCACCCACACATGATCAAAAGTTCTTTAATATATGTAGAGCACTAAGTAAAAAATATCCACTTTTCAGCAATTCAGCAACTGAAATACTACAGATGTTAAATCAGGCACATTAAGACCAAGCACTTAGCCTTAGTCAGTCAGTCAGTCATTGTCCAACCCGCTATATCCTAACACCAGGGTCACGGGGTCTGCTGGTGCCAATCCCAGCCAACACAGGGCGCAACGCAGGAACAAACCCAGGCAGGGCGCCAGCCCACCACAGGGCACACACACACACCCCCACACCAAACCCACACTAGGGACAATTTAGGATAGAGAATGCACCTAACCTGCATGTCTTTGGACTGTGGGAGGAAACCGGAGCACCCAGAGGAAACCCACGCAGACACGGGGAGAACATGCAAACTCCACACAGGAAGGACCCAGGAAGCGAAGCTTTTGTTCATATAGCACCAGCAATTCAAAGAAGGAAGATGATGATATCCCCTGAAAAGAACATCTGGTAACGGCCACAAATCAAGAGTGAGAAACCATTCATACACTTTCTAGAGCTGTTCTACAATGCAACATTTTTCTTGAAAGAAGCCACAGCATATCACAGTAGATCTCAAACTGTAAAATGCTAGGTGAATATTCATTTTTTCTCTCTTTCTTCATTACAGCATTTCATGCATTATTTTTCTGTATTCAGTTCCATGTATCCTGGAATTGTAAGCATCCACTTTAACAAAGACCTTCCATTCCTAGACTTGATTCATTGCCTTACTAAAACTTCATGTTCCTCATTTCAGTCATATCAGATGTGGTTAATATTCTCTCACACAAACTGCTTCTGTTCTCTCGCCACATATTCAGATTATTTAAACTCGGACAGAAGTGTGACATATTTCAGTTTTGTGTTTGTGATGCCCATTATACTCGTAAGCATCTAATTCTCTACTGCTGGATAATTAAATCACACAGTATGACAAACCATTAGACATCTGCAGAAACACTTTGCTTCTATAAAGTCTACATCCACAGAATTGGGTTAGTGAGCATATACTGCGATCTAAAGATTTAGTTCTACAAACTACTCCAAACATGAATAAAACCACCATGAAAGGCAAAGCATTTATTTTTAGAGAACCAAAACTTCAAAATAATCCACTTACCAGCGCTATGGAAGGCCTCAATTTAAGGATCTGGATTAAGGATGACGATTTATTATTTTAAGCACGGTGGAGACGTTTTAGAGCTACTGCTAGGCCCATTCATATTTCTCTATAATAATTACACCAGGTGTTTAATAGGCAATAAATTCTTTTCAAAGACGTTTTGCACCTGGATATCCCACAGTGCCAGCTGGTGTACCTAGGGGGATGGATATGTTATCTCCAATAAAGTACCCATTGCCAAGCCGTTGTGCAAAGACAGTTGCTTCTGCATTGTCAACTTTTTGTTTATTATTTTATCCATACTGAATTTATAAAAGAACATTGCTTGCAGAGTTCACAAGGACATTTTCAAAAATGGAATTTAACTAAACTTAAACATTATTTAACTAGTTTTTTTTATTGTCTACACATGATTAAAGAATAACTGAAAATGATGTTGTGTCTTCCAGAAAAACAGTAAATGCTTGGCTATTAGGAAACAATTTATTATACTGCATCGACGGTGACTAGGATGCTGCATTCATAAAGAATACTCATGTTATGATCAGTACTGCAGTAAATGATGTGTTTTCAGAATATTAAGATAGTAAGCATGTGCAATCTTTGAGAATGAGTGATAAAATATTACCTATGGAAAAATGCAAATACTCAAGACCAGGGATGCATTTGCTTCATTTAATGGCATGACCTACTGTAAATGTTTGGAGAAATTAGGTGGATAGGACTGGTAAGCCTTGTTGGACTGATTGGCCTGTTTTCATCAAAAATGTTCTAAAGTTCAGCATTCACAGATGGAGAATTCTGTTACATTATGGCATTTATAAAATTAAAAAGTCTGAATTAGTGTAAGCTGCCCTAATTCATGGAGTTCATTAGAAATGTAAATGTTTACTTCATGATGTAAAAGTACAAAATAAATAACAATAATTGCATCAAATTTGAAATATTAAAATGTATGCTTCTATACTTTAAACATTTCCAATTATATTAGAAATTTGTTATTTTTCAGACTATTATAGATGTCTATAAACCAATAAAGGATCAAAAATAAAAAATAACATCATACTTGTAATTGAAATAATCTAGGATGATATCTCACATGCTTATATTTGAAATTTGAATTTTTTTTAACTTTCTGTGAGTAGCTCTTAGAGCAAAAACCAAAAAGGATCAAATATCCAAAGTATCATGATATTTGTGATCAGAAATCCTGAAATAGCATAAAACGACAATCCACATACCTACAGTATATTACTGATCATCCCCCCCCCCCCCCCTTTTTTATTTTTGAGGTTTTGTGAAAAAGAGTAAATTTGACTCCTTGTATTCCACTATGGGGTGAACCCCTTGGGTTGGTTGATGTGACATGCACAACTTTAAGTTGTGATAATTTGTGCTGCAGACATGTATTGGTTTACTCTTTATTATAAAGGTGTGATTTCCTGCACAAAACATGGTCTAGTGGGCCAAAATAAGGCGAACGTCATTTTGCATAACTAGTCATCAAGATGAGCCAATATGAAGGGGTTCTCTCATACTGGTGAGTCAGGAGGCACTGGACAAACCATTCATAAGTAATTGTTAAACATAAAAATGGGTACAATGTTCACTTTGATAATGGCAAGACAAGACTGAAAGAGAAAACTTTGACCTATTAAAGGATGTTGTAACTTGAAAGAAAATACAAATATTAGGCGGTATATTGGTATTTGCACACTTTGAAATAAAGGTGTCCAAGTGTTTTTTTAGATGATGCCATAGGGGAACTATGTTTGGTTCCCTAAAGAACCATCCTTATGAAGGCTCAAGAAAGAACTTGTATTGCTTTAGATCCATAATAGAATCCAAAAGTAACTATGAATAGATTAAAGATTGGTGAAATACCAATGAGTTCATGATTTTAAAAGGGTGCTTGCTGCATATAATACTACAGGCTAAGTTCAGATTTCCTTGATCTGTTAGTATCCTTCAATGTAGTCTACTATACATTAAAAATTTCTGTTTTGCCCACGTTAGAAAACTTTCTCAAAGCCCAAAGAATTAAACTGGTGTTTGTCAAGTAATGTTTCTACTAGAAACCACACAACCCAGTAAAGTGTCAATAAAGATTAACTAATTTTACAAGTGTGGGGGCACTTTATCTACTCCTAAGTATGTCCTACTGAGAAAAAAAGACAGGAGGAGAACACTATAACAAAAGGTCATTAAGATATAAAAGAGAGGACTCTGTCAAATTAATTTTCAAACTGGACATTTTAAAATAAAAAATATTTTATTTATATAAAATATGTAGCACACCAGAGAAGGCATTAGCTATGTAATGAAGCTACATATCATCTGATGGGAATTTTTAACTGTAATGAGTATCAGACATGCCAGGTTTGGGTGGCCAGTCTTAATCAAATTTGTAAAACTTGTAAACCTTGAAACAAAGATAAAAAAAAGAAAAGGAAATGCAATAATAACAATAAAAAATATTGCAGTTTTAGGTAGTTCACTTCAACTGTTGCTTCTCTTTCGCAGTGATACTCTATCAGTTAATAAGCAGGTTTTTGCATTATATGAGATAGGACATTACTTCTGGCCTTGAAGCATGACAGCCTACAAAATCTCCATCTAATGGCATCTTATTTTTAATTTGAGAGAAGTACATCCTTCATTAGCTGGTCTAGCAGCTTCCAGCTTCACTTTGGCAATAAATATTACATTTCTTACCTTTAATGTAGCCATTCAGAACCAAGTGCAGATATTCCAAGACATCAGCAAGGTGTCAGTGTCAGTGGGGTTGGGGGGTAGGGATGGTGAGAGAAAAAGAAAGAGGGAAGAATTTCAATTAGATTTCTAATTCTGGCAGAATGCTAAGGGAGCTAGTATGATTTATCAAAGTTATTGCTTTTGCTGGTAATGAGAAAACATGTTACACACTTCTCCAGGAAAGTGACCCATAGAAAATCACATTCCACTGTCCTTTTTTCTGTAATTAAGCTGCTAAAACTGCTTTATTCACTTCTACAAATCTCTGCCAGCCATGAAAGCTGGAGCTCTAACAAAGGAATAGCCCCAAGGCTAGCAACTGGGACTTGAGGAACATGGTTTGTATTGTGAAGACTGGAAGATGTGGAGGGAGGTATTCATTGCACACAACCTACTGACAAGCCAGGGTCAGTATAAATGACCAGCTGCTTTCACCATATATAAAATTACATCACCAGTATAGCTATCCCTTAATTTTGGAAAGGGTTGAAATGTAAATTGCAAAAAATTACGTTGGTGAATCTTTTTGTTTAGAGTTGCTTCAAATGTTTTGTTTTTTTTAAATGGTTATGATTTCATGCTAAATAATCTAGGGTTAAACAGCTTTTTTTGTTTTTCTTAAATAGGCTTTTTGCTCATGTAGCGAAACTAGGTAATTGGATTACAAAAAACTGCCCATTCACGTCTGTTAAAAGTGTTTATTTATATACACACACACATACAGAAATATAGTGAGGTTTCTGAGGTTTTCCTCCCCCAATGGGACGACACACTGTAGCGCCGCAGAAACAACTACAAGTCGATCAAGATCACGCTATAAGCACCTGTCATCAATGGGTGATGCAAGGAGCATTATAAATGCAGAAAAGAGTATAATTTGGCCACTGATCTGGCCCTGACACTACCTGTTTGCTGTGTCTGTGTATAGGAGCGTGGTAGATCCCAATTGGCTTGCACATATGCACACACACACACTTTAGCTCATCATCTCTCTCTGCCTTGATTTTTTTCTTCTTTTTCAACTGTACCAATTCCCATGGTTGGCTTTGCAATCTTTTAGAAGAATCTGACATTCATTAGGTCTTTCTCAAAGTAAAAAACGGACAAACTTCATGCAATGAACTTCACTAACCTCAGTAGAAGTGTAACAGTTTACGAGCCTAATGATGGGCAGATGCTTGAATGGGACGATTCAGTTTTGCAGTTAATTTTCATGTACAAACCAGAGAGTAGGTCATAACAGCAAAATGACCTCCATTTTCATCAAAGTTGAACAAGCAAGAAGTATCCAATAGGAGTGTCTGTTGGACAAGGTTCAAGTATCTTAAGAGACTGATGTTAAAACTGGATACTAAATATTCCCATTCCAGGTCCCACATAACAGGTTTTTAAAGATAGAAATGTAAGCATCCACTGACTAAATGCACATATTTCACTTTCAGGGTTTTAGCAAGCTAAAACCTATCTTGGCAACAGAAGGGGCACGACAGTAAACAACCCCTTTAACAAGGTGCAAAAAAAGGTGCACACTTACTAACAAAAGCCAGTCTACAACAGCCTAACAACCTAAAACATATGCCATCTGAAAGTGGGATAAAACTACCCAAAATAAACCCAGATAGACACCCCAGCTGGCCAAGATGTGACCCCAGTCTCCTGAAGTGGTGAGACAACAGCTGCAGTACTCTCTCACTAAATGGCAATTAATAACTGATACAGCTAGGATATTCCATGTTCTAAGGTGCCATAGACTGATCACAGTTCTTATATAGGATCATTTGTTAAATTAACCGACATAACAGATATAAATTTAGACAGTACATACATTATTTGTTTTGGGCAGTAAAAACCTGGATGAGCACAGGATGTCACTTTAAGATGAACAAGTGCGAATGATGAGTGGAGAATTTATTGGTTCTCGATTAAACATCCTATTTTTTAAGTTAACACATTTTGAGATGGTCTGAGTCATGATTGCGAGTATGGGGTTTGCAAATAAGGTTACAAAGACTACCTCTCCATGTTAAATTATCATAAGATTTAGAAAGACATATAATGGGAAGAGAAATGAGTAATAAGGGCAAAAGTGTTAATGGCCAGGCAAAAGGACACATTTTACCTGTTTGGAAAATCACAAGGTAAATGGCCATTTCATTTCTTAATTTAGTTCCATAATCCAATGTGCGCCTAAAAAAAACAAATGGAAGGTCACCATATTTCACAAAGGTCAAATTTTGTTGGTGAGTGCTTAACGTTTACCCAGTGTTATAATTTGGCTACTTGGTGGGGAGATACCCAGTGTTATAAAGTGGCTACTTGGTGGGGAGAATAATAAAAAAAGGTGTGTGTTAAGAAGATAGCTAAAGCATTTATAAAAGTCTAACGTAGCCCTACGTTCCTGAGAGTCACCTGAGGGTACTATACCATGTCTGGACTTGCTACCTTTGCTACAGAAAATTCCTGAATGGAGACTGAATGTCTCACATACTGTAGATAAGGCTGATGAAATAACAAACACTAAGAAGGTTATTTTATTTCCTAAAAATAGAAATAACTGTAAAACAATTCCAAATAAATGACACCTAATAATACCTAATGTAAGAGTATTCAAGCTTTTTTGATGCCATTGGCTAATAAATGCAATTATATATAATCATTTGTAAAATCATGTTCACATATCAGATAAACAATGAGCACTGTTTCTGGGCATTGAGAACCTGGATGTGCAAAAATGTTTTGCTTTGTAACCCATAAAGTCAAATCAGACAAAAGAAAATAAAAATAGTTACAAACTGAAAACCACACACTTCTTTTGCATCTGTAAATATTTACACTTTAGCCAACTGTGTGACATTCATTAAAGTAAAATTAAACCAAGAAAGCAGAGTGATGGTTATTTACAAAATATGCTTATTCACACAAGTGAGGGGAAGTGCATTTGGATGTGTAATGAGAACACACATCTCAGTTCAATTCATATTTTTTATTACTCCAACAGACAAAAAGTGTGGAAACAGGGTTTTATAGAGATTCCAAGATATCATTTTAAAACAAAGCAGACAGGAATCCAGCCATGTACCAATAAATGAACAACATAATTCAGATTTAGATAAATGTTCAACAACGTGATGTTTCAGATCCCTTTATGGGACACAACTGATTCAGAAAATGGGTGTATGATATTTACATACTGAATAACTGACATATCTCATAAAATACTTAACTTGTTAACCAGTAACTTTCTTAGCAGTGGACAGATGGCGGTTACGCACATAAGGATAAAGATCTTTTATGCGATTTTAAAAGGAACAATTCATGCAACGCAAGCCAAAATGAACACACTTTTTCATGAAAAAATTAGCATCAGTGACAAAAAATTTTTATATCTCTCTATTATAAAAAAAATCCTGTGGGAGAGATTGACTAGGAGACGATACGTGATCTTCACGTTAAGATCACGGAAGATACTTAAAAGACCCGCGAGACGAATGAGAATGGCCACAGACCGTCTCGCGGGGACCGTAAACATTAGACTTTGTGCATAGAGATTGACCCAGAAATGTCTCACAGGGACATAGAACATGAGATTCTTGCAAGACACGCCCTACTTACAATCAATATCAAATAAGCCAAGAGGCAGCAAAATATTCAGTCGTCTAAAGGATTTGAGCACACATAGACCCAGGGCATATAAAGCGCATAACGACAATACATTATAAATGAAACGTCGACGACTAAACGAAGAATAAAGAGCAGCGCATAGAAAAGAGACCAAAAACGTATTGCAAAAAAGAAAATGAATAATCTAGGTGCAAATGCAGAAAATATGGAAAGTAATAATCAGCCCGGAACAAGTGGAATTGAAAAAAAGCACATCCAATCGGGCTCAGAATTAAAAAGGCTGGAAAGGCTCAAATATGAAAGGCTCAAAAAAACATTGGTGCGATACAAATGCAGAGAAACGTAAGGAATATGAAAGCAGAAAAATTAGAAAGTATCAAAAAAAAAAAAGAAAGTAAACATTGCAGTGGCACAAACAAACGGCAATTATTACTTGAAAAAAGGGAAAATAATCACCAAGGACCAGATGTCATTAAAAAGGGCAGCACAAAGCGAGGTCAGAAATAGAAGACAAAGAGTACAAAAAAAAAAAGTAAAACATCATAAAGAGGTTAAAGAACAAGGGGGCCAAACACATGCAGAGCAGGTGAGAGATAATGAAAACAGTGGAATTCAAAAGACGCAAAAAAAAAAAAACATAGGCACAAAACACATGCAGAGCATGATGTAGAATATGAAAACAGACAAAAACGAAAGTGTCAAAACAAAGAAAGTAAAGATTGCATTTGAACAAACAAAGACAAAGTATTACTCAGAGAAATAACGGAAAGGCGAATAGAGATGGAATATATGGACATTGGTGATATGTCAGAAGTATTTAAATATTGCAAGTCTTTGAAGTCAGAGACATGTAGATTATCTAATTCATGTTACCATCAGGGAAAAGTTGTGTTTATACACAATGAGGAGGAATATCCAAGAGAATTAAAAGATTTGATGTTTAAGGAAAGCGAAATCCACAAACACTACAGGCAAAATATTCGAGTCTACAATAATCTTTTCGCATTTGCATCATTCAATGCGCAAAACGTAGATTTACACAAGAATGGACCATACGCTATGAGAATCTATGGTCCAGCAACAATTAAAGCAAGAACAAGTTTAATTTCGAAGAAACCACAATTCGGGCAGGTGTATATTTATGATCACGGAGAAGCGATGCAACACAGAATCGAAAGAGTTAAACGATCGGACGTATTAGAAATTATACAGCCAATAATGGATACAAATCCATACGTCCAAAAGTATCACACTTTACACGAAATCTATCTGCAAAACACGGACAAAGAATTTTTCTTGGATTTCTATATGAATCAGAAAGATCACAGTCGCATTTATAATAAACCAACATTTGACGAGTTATCAGCGATAATAGTTTCGAAGGACGGAAATATCAAAAACAGAGTAGATATTCGTGTTTATCCGAAAGCAGAACATGAATCGACATTTCTGTCTAATCATTCACCACATTCCTATCCATTACTCTTTCCCTTGCTTTTCCCAGATGAAGAAACAGGATGGTCATACAATATGAAACACACGAATTCAGAAAAATGAGTAACACCAACACAATATTTCGGGGCAAAATTAGCGATATGTTCCAATGTATTTAACCCACTTCTGTCATCTCAACGTCTAACGCAACATTACATTATTAATGCGTATTTAAAAGTCGAAGCCAATCGTCTTTTCTTTATTAAATCGAATCAAGATAAACTTAGAACGGAACATATACAAGGACTCATTGATCATGTTCCAAATTCAAATATCAATAATTCAGACAAATTCAAAATAGGTAAAGCAGTAATATTACCATCATCATATCAAGGTAGTCCAAGAGCATTGCAACAGTTATATCATGATGCAATGGAAATATCCAGAACTATCAGTCGGCCAGATTTATTTATTACAATGACGTGCAATCCACAATGGCCAGAAATCCGGAGATTCTTGAAAACAATGCCACCAGCTACATTAGCTCTGGATATTCTGACTTTCGTAAGTAGATTGTTTTATCAGAAAGTCTTAATTTTATTGAAAGAACTCGAAACGGTGTTCGGTAAAATCCGAGCATACATTTACACGATCGAATTTCAAAATCGGGGTTTACCTCACATGCATATATTGGTTACTTTACAAAAAAATTATTAACTGTAATGATGTAGATCGTTTTGTCTGTGCTGAAATTCCAAACAGAGAAACCAATCCTGAATTATGGTACAAAGTCATTGAACACATGTCTCAAGGACCTCATTTAAAAGATTCAGCATGTTGGGACTCGAAAGAAATAAGTGTTTTAAAAAATTTCCAAAAGCTTTCGTTCAAACAACAGATATGACTAATGCTGGCTTTCCAGATTATCGGCAAAGAGATAATCGTCACAAACAACACACTTATCACGAAAAGAAAGATGGAAAAATTGTGATGATCGATAATTCAATGATTGTAGCATATAACCCGTATTTGCTAAAAAGATTCGATTGTCATATTGATGTGGAGTATTGTGCATCAGTGATGAGTATTAAGTACATCTACAAGTACATTCATAATGGACACGATAGTGTACGCATAACATTATCAAAGGAATACGCACAGGACAAAGTTCAAGCATACTTAGATACTCGATAACGTTAGTGCAATGGAAAACGGGTGGCATTTAATGGAATTACCAATGCACAGTCGAAGTCATTTTGTTGAATTATTACCGATTCATTTACCAGGGCAGAATATGGTTCACTTTAAAGAAGAAGATGCTTTACAAGTAGCACAAATAAAAAATAAATTATTGGCTTATTTTGAACTAAATAAAAAAGACATACATGCAAAGACATATACGTATACGCAAATTCCTCAACATTACACGTAGCAAAAACAAAAAGGAACATGGCATCCAAGAAAAAATAACTGCAAAAGTGTTGCACGATTAAATATTGTATCACAAAAAGAGAATGCTTTCATTTAAAATTGTTGTTATGAGAATCGAAAAGACCAACCTCGTATACAGATGTTCTAGCTATAGATGAAAATACGTACGGTACATTTCAAAAAGAGGCTTGAGCAGCTGGATTATGTAAATCGGATGACTATATGTAGGAAATAATGTCTGATACCACGTCTGTAATGATGCCTGACAAATTAAGACACTTCTTCATATACTTAATTATGACAGGGGAAGTTGATGCTTTACAAATTATGGGAAGCGTTCAAAGGACCATTATCCGAAAAGTCAAATGAACAAACGGCTCTTTCAATCATCAAAGAATTGCTAGAAGCAGAAGATTTAACAATGCAACAATTTGGACTTCCACAAGAAATTAACGAATCAGAGGTAAAGAAAGAGATAAAAGCGTATATATTCCACGAATAATATTAGACACCAAAGGAGACATTGATATGCCATTCCTATTAAAACGTTTACAATTCCCTGTTAGAACAGCATTTGCTATGACATTTAACAAATCACAGGGACAAACATTCGAAAAAGTTGGTTTATTTATAACAAACAAAGAAACGATATTCACTCATGGTCAGTTATACATTGCATTGTCACGATGTAAGTCCAAAAACGGAATCAAAATTCAATGCGATCTTGAAGAAAAAATAATTCCAAATATTGTTTTTACCGAAGTTCTAAAATAAAAGAGAAACTAATGAAACAGAAACAATTCCAAGAAAAAAAAAATATAGTAAAAGTGTGTATCCGGAAAACCAAACATGGGGGTTGGCGAGCGTTAATTAAAAAAAAACAAGGCATCAATATCTTGAATTCCAGTGCACTCTTCCTGTGTCTGTGTGTGCATCTCATCAAGTACCTAAGTTTTCTTCCACAACAAAGAACACACATATTTGGTTGATTGGTAAGTCCATAGTTTGAAAGACTTATAATGCCAAATTCATAAAAAGTTTCCTAGTGAAGGAAAGCAACTAAAAGAGCAGGAAGGAAAGAGTAAGTTGATGGTGGGGATGTTTAGAGGAAGGTAAGTGGAGAAGCCACTTTGCCTGTTAATCAATAACTGGTTGTCAGTACACTAATAATTTAAGGAAAGTTGCCCTAGGATAATTCTAAAAGTACTCATTCAAATATTTCATGTACTGTATATGAAAATCAGTGCATAATAGTATTTTATGCCCAAGCAGACCAATAAAGTTGAGTAAAAGCATGTTTACTAATTACATTTTTCCTTTATTAAAAGTATCATTTGAACTTTGTCCAGCAGATATCTAAATTGACTGAAATTCACAATAAAGGAAAGATGTTTTTCTTCATTTAAACTCTGATAAACTGCAATGCAATACAACATATTTATTGTAACACAATTCTCAGACCAAATATTAACAGAACTCATAGACTATGTTCCATGCATTTTCCATGCATGCTCAAAGACATTTTAAATCTATAATAATAAAAGGCAAAGCCCTCACTCACTCACTGACTGACTGACTGACTGACTGACTGACTCATCACTAATTCTCCAACTTCCCATGTAGGTAGAAAGCTGAAATTTGGCAGGCTCATTCCTTACAGCTTACTTACAAAAGTTAAGCAGGTTTCATTTCGAAATTCTACACGTAACGGTCATAACGGGCGATAACGGTTGACAATGTCCGCCATGTTGAACTTTCTCATTTATGGCCCCATCTTCACGAAATTTGGTAGGCGGCTTCCCTGCACTAACCGAAACCGATGTATGTACTTATTTCGATGGTATGACGCCACTGTCGGCCGCCATATTGAACTTTCCAACGTCACCAATTTTCAAACTTCCCGTGTAGGTAGAAGGCTGACCCCATCTTCACGAAATTTGGTAGGTGACTTCCCTGCGCTAACCGAAACCGATGTACGTACTTATTTCGATGGTATGACGCCACTGTCAGCCTCCATATTGAATTTTCCAAATGTCACTAATTCTCCAACTTCCCGTGTAGGTAGAAGGCTGAAATTTGATAGGCCCATTCCTTACAGCTTACTTACAAAAGTTAAGCAGGTTTCATTTCGAAATTCTACGCGTAACGGTCATAACGATCAACAACGTCCGCCATATTGAACTTTCTTATTCATGGCCCCATCTTCACGAAATTTGGTAGGCAGTTTCCCTGCGCTAACCGAAACCAATGTGCATACTTATTTCGGTGGTATGACGCCACTGTCAGCCGCCATATTGAACTTTCCAACGTCACTAATTCTCAAACTTCCCGTGTAGGTAGAAGGCTGAAATTTGGCAGGCCCATTCCTTACAGCTTACTTACAAAAGTTAAGCAGGTTTCATTTCGAAATTCTACGCATAACGGTCATAATGGTCAACAACGTCCGCCATGTTGAACTTTCTTATTTACGGCCTCATCTTCACGAAATTTGGTAGGTGACTTCCCTGAGCTAACCAAAACCAATGTACGTACTTATTTCGGTGGTATGACGCCACTGTCACCCGCCATATTGAATTTTCCAACATCACTAATTCTCCAACTTCCCGTATAGGTAGAAGGCTGAAATTTGGCAGGCTCATTCCTTACAGCTTACTTACAAAAGTTAAGCAGGTTTCATTTCGAAATTCTACGCGTAACGATCAACAACGTCCGCCATGTTGAACTTTCTTATTTATGGCCTCATCTTCTCGAAATTTGGTAGGCGGCTTCCCTGCACTAACCGAAACCAATGTGCGTACTTATTTCGGTGGTATGATGCCACTGTCGGCCACCATATTGAACTTTTCAACAGTCTTTGTTACTTATGGGCCCATCTTCAAGAAATTTGGTACACGGGTTCCCAACGCTAACTGAATCCTATTTACGTACATATATACGTCCATAGCCTGCAGCTTGGTCACCATGTGAGGCGGCGTTGGGTCTCCCATCCCATCACCTCCCACGTTGTTGGCTGCCTGCCTATATAAGGCCGTCCGTCGCTCCAGTCTCTACATCCCCTTCCTTGCTTCGCCACGGGATTCACGTCTCCCTGCTGATAACTACAGCCTTTTTGTTTAATCCACGGCTTCTCCGCTGTTTTATTGTTTGTTTATTACAATTATAGTTATTGTATAGGTATTTTACACTTACTTTACATTACTCAGGTACCCATTTCCTTCATCATTCCAACCCCCATTACCATGTCTATCGAGGTAATCACCATCGATCAAAGAACTGTCACTTACCGAGTGGTTTCCATGCCCGGAGATGGCACCTACCTTTTCCATTCTCTGTGTTACATATTGCACGGCCATATCAGGCTCACTCTTGATATCTGGAAGAACATTGTGTCTTATGTATTGAATGACTGGGACAGGTTCAAGGTGTGGACTGATGACGGTACAGGAGATAATTATACTACACAGGAGCACTAGAAGAGTGAAATGCTTAAGCCCTTCACCTATGGTTCTGCATGTGAGTTGATGGCTGCCGCTGAATTGTTCGTTTGGTGCTTTCAAGTGTACCGAAATGGCCAAATATTTTACACCTTTCGACAACCGCCAATGCCTCTTAAACATCTTACATTCATAGGTGACAATTTCAGTAGTGGACACTTTGATGTTTATGAATGTTTAAACTCTCAAAAGCTGGATGTGAAGTTATCGATGAAACCGGTTGTAAGCTTACAACGCTTGACAGATGCCGAATGTCACTTCAACACAAGTCCTGCAAATACTGTCGTAATTGAAACAAACCATGAAACTGAAATCGATTATGACAGCAGCAATCCATGCTGTGAGATTTGAAACAAGATTACTGTTCACATGGCCAAGTGTAAGTTGCATGCTCAAGAGTAAGCTCAGCGCACAGCTTGGTCATGTTACAACCGGAGGGCCGAACTGACAACGTGGTATACAAAGAGATCCTTAACAAATAATTATTGCCATATTTTCCCTCACTTTAAAAAGGTTAAATTTTCTTCTTAATAAAAATTTTAATGCAGTACTTCGCCGCTGCGAAGCGCGGGTATTTTGCTAGTAATGTAATATTTTTGAATTACTGTATATTACATGCCATTACACAGTAATGTTTAAATTTTCAAATGATGTACAGTACATAAGAATTTCCACTATAAAATCAAACATTCAGATGTACAGTGGATGTCTTAAGCAGTTATGCATTGACAAAATAAATGGACCAATTTTGCCTACCCTTTTGTCAGAAGCATCTGACACAAGGTTGTAACTAGCTCTGAATGGGACAAAGTTCATCGCAGAGACCATTTGCACACACACCCACATTTACTCACTACTGATCAGTTTGAAAATCTTTACATAGATAGTCATGCAATATGGTAAATCTATTTAATTCACTGTAAAAGTGGAAGGGCTGTTTGAACAATTGAAGGGTCCAAATCCAGTGTCCACATTTAACTCTCAATTCCCTAAACTTGACGGCAATTCACTGATATGAGCTAATCACACAAAGTATGCCTCACAATAAAATTAAGGCTTCTGATAGTAGTACATATAGACACAGCAACTGTCAAAAAGATGATTTGGGCCCGCCCCCAAATATGATTGATGACGTTAAGCCCCGCCCCAAAATATGATTTATGCAAATATGACTTATGAAAATATGATTTATGAAAATATGAAAATATAAAAATATGAAAGTATCAAAATATAATTTATGTAAATATGAAACTATAAAAGTATAAAAATGTATTTATAAGCTATAAACTTAGGACACGTGGGTTTATTTTATAAACACTAGGTTCAAAATTAATATTAAGAAATTAAATATACACTTATCTTGCAGTCATAGCTACGCCTATGTGTAACCTTCTGAAAATATTCACACCCCCGCGCTTATAAACTCACGACAAACACGACCTCATTTTATAAACATTAGATTCAAAATTAATATTAATTAAATAAATATACACTTGCCCATCTGGGAAGGGATATTACAGTATATTTATTTTCTTACCATTAATTTATAACTTATAGCGGGTGTGTGAATATTTTATAGCGTTTTTATGTAGTCGCACATATGCGTGGCTTTGCATGCAGGATAAGTGTATATTTAATTTTATAATATTAGTTTTGAATCTAGTGTTTATAAAATTAGGTCGTGAGTTTATATATTAGCGCGGGTCTGTGAATATTTTCAGAAAGTTTACACATAGCTATGACGGCAAGACAAGTGTATATTTAATTAATTAATATTAATTTTGAATCTAATGTTTATAAAATGAGGTCGTGTGTGTCGTGAGTTTATAAGCGCGGGGGTGTGAATATTTTCAGAAAGTTACACATAGGCGTAGCTATGACTGCAAGATAAGTGTATATTTAATTTCTTAATATTAATTGTGAACCTAGTGTTTATAAAATAAACCCACGTGTCCTAAGTTTATAGCTTATAAATACATTTTCATACTTTTATAGTTTCATATTTACATAAATTTTATTTTCATAATTTCATATTTTTATATTTTCATATTTTCATAAACTATATTTTTATATTTCCATATTTTCATAAATCATATTTTCATATTTTCATAAGTCATATTTGCATAAATCATATTTTGGGGCGGGGCTTAAAGTCATCAATCATCTTTTTGACAGTTGCTCTCTATATGTACTACTTGTGATGTTATAAAGTCATTGTGTGGGGTTGGGTAATGTTAAAGGGCTGAAGTACGTTACTGTATTTGCACTGAATATACAGTATAATACTTCATTCACTATATAAAAAAAAATACAAAACAATATGCACAAAAGTATTATATAGATTGTAGGAAGGAGGTTTACAATATTGCTTTAAGTATTCAAAAAAAAATTATTTGCTGCTGTTAACAATCTGCATTAACAAAGTAAGCATGTGTGTGGAATCTAAAACTAGTAGCTGCTGGCTTTTTGTTTTTTTCCCTCACTTATACCACAATATCTGACACCAGATATAAGGATATCCATTGTACAAACAGATATTTCAATACACCATACTTACATGAACAGCACAAACACACAAATTTACGTTATTAATAAAAGTTTTAGAAACAGCACTACAAAGAAGTGGAATTTCTCCTTGACTCACCAGTTTTTCACACAACCTCTTTATTAAGAAACTCAGTATTTATTTATGTTCTGTATCTGCAGTCCAACAACAGAAAAGGCTCTGCTCAAAGATCCATGGTGGGGACTCATTGATATTGCCATCCTAACACATTTGATCAAAAATAAACAAACAAAAAAAAAACTATCACCAACTGTTGTATTCACATAATGCATGTCTGTCTCTGTTAAATATCAACTACAAAGAGCTACACCTCAATCAGACTAGCTAGCACAGCTACATTATCCTCAGGAGGCTACAGTACATTTCTCTGACATAAATTAAATCTACATCATATCATTTATTGGCTGTTAGCCAGGATATTGTACTTTGTGTTGGTTTGATTTGAGGTCTGGTGCTCCATTTAAAGCAGATCACCGAAGAACTGTACATACCAGATTGTGACTTTCAGCTTTGCTTAGTTGCTGCCATTTTGCAGCTTGGTTTAATGCTGCCTGTCAACAACACTTTCCTTGACAAAATTATATTTAAATATATGTTCTTTAAAGCCATGATTGCAATCAAGACACATTTCCACCATTTTTGTAAATGTTTATAATTCAGCCGATTTTAATATCCGAATGCCTATTAGCTAATGTCAGAATTTTATATAGTACTTTTCATATCTCATCCTATTGAAAAAGTGTTATAAAACAATTAAGATCAATCAGTAAGTTTCCTTTGCATTGGATTAAACAGGATTGTTTGTTATTGTCGCATATTGAAAGAGCCCAGACTATGTGATATCATTGAAGACTTTAGATCTGCTTTCCTACATGTGAAGCAGCACAGCAGTTTGTTGGTTAGTGTTGAGGCCTCACATCTCATTATAATTTTTGTGGGTTCTTCTGCAGATTCTCATTTCCAAATGACATGCAAGTAAGGGTATATGTCAACTGTAAAACAGTGCATTGTGAATGACTGTGGATGTGTGAGAACACACTGGTGTCCCATTCATAGCTGGTTTCTGCCTTGCACCTGATGCATCTCTGAACTAGTTTAGCGGGATTCAGAAATGGACGAATGGATGGTTATTACTGTATTTATCTTTTAAAAATGGAACTTATTGAATCTATGCCACTGATGCTGTTCTTGCTGCAGCACTTCTCAGCTTTGTCTGTCAGTTGATGTAAAAAAAAATAATTAATTGTTCTCTTATTTCAATCTGAGGCCATGACATTTATAAGTTTCATCCAGAGTTTCAATAAATTGCAAATGTAGACCTGGGAATGTCAGGAAAATCAGTCTGAGGTACACTAAAAAAAAAAAAGCCAGAGATAAAACAAACTGAACTAAAAAAGAAAACTGTAGAAAAGTAAGAGAAAAACACCTAGAAACTGATGTATCAAACATGCAAAAAAAAAAGGGTACCATCAGTCCAACTAAACTCATCACATACAGCACAATTACTGTCAAGTGTGGAATGAAGATGCAGCCTCGAAACTTTTCCATTTCCTTAGGCCTTATAGTAACACATTTTGATTTGATGCCTTGCCTCCCACTATTATTGGTAGAAGCAAGTGTGTTTCACTTTTAAAGCATTCAGTAGTATGCAACACTTCAATTGCAAGAGACTTCATCTATCTTATCCTGCTGAAGAGATGACATCAAGACTAAGTGAACTCAAAACAAAAAAACAGTGACTTATGTGTTCGTGACAGGAAACAATGAGAATATATTGAGTATTTTAGAATTAAATATGAAACAGTTTGAAGCAATATCCAGCCCTAATGAAATGGTAGAAACATTGGTAAATCCTCTTGAAAAGTCTCTAGATTGCAGCTGGGGACAGCTATGCAATTATTACTGGGACTTTGTGGTTAGCCAAGACTAAAGCCTACTAAACTTGTGATTGCAACAAGTGCTGAAGAAGGAGATGACTTGAAGTTTCTAAAAGGCGCTGCTTAATAAAGTGCGATATGAAAAGAACAAGGGAGAGATGGTTTTAATGTCAAAGAACTTAAATTGCTTAGTTGTGGAAAGAGGAACTCTTTGAAATGGAATTCTTGAAGAAGGAAATTTTCCTATCTAACTATCTGTATAGGACTGCAGTTCTACAAAACCTTTCAGAAATCCGAAGATGTCCAAGGATTGAATGGCAGAGGTTGTCTTTATACTATCAGAAGAGAATGTGTAGTTTCACATTGATAATGCAAATATGAAAATGGGTTGATTTGCAAATCCATACCCACTGCTCATTTTCTAAGCCTTTATACTGGTAATAAGACCATATAATGCTTACCTTAACATCAGCAGTGTTTGTTTTATAGTTTCCAATTGGACATGTTTCCTTCTTATGTAAATTACAAACACTTGGGAAACACATGTGCTTCAAAATATTATGCACGTGGTAAAAATAAGATAAACAGGGCAACAGTTAATAGATGAAACAACTTTGCTTCCTGCTGCTTTCTGGCAATAACAGCAATTCCTATCCTGTTACTGCCATTTGATGTCATTATCCTGGCCTGGTTGCAGCCTGTCTGAAGTGACTTTAAACATTTCTTTAATCAATTTTCTGAAGGGCTTTTCAGGTGTTCTCATGGTTTAATAAACTGCACAGAAGTCCTTGAAACCTTCTCAGCCAAAGAGAAAAATCAACCAAATTGATACTCAACTTTTTTGTTTTTTAAACCAGAAACTTTTAAGTTTAATAGTATATGCAATATTCATGGCTATTTTAAATTGTGTAGCACAGTAAGCAGAATTTATTAAAAATGGTAAATAATAAACATCCTTCAGAGTCTATAATAACCTGTGATGTTGTGTTCAAGTGTGAGGACAGCTGCATGGAAATGATGAGAATTGCAAGGGCCAGTGTCACTAGAGTTATGCTATCAATATGCTGTCAGTACAGTTTATGCAAGTATTATTTTGTCCAAACAATAACATCAGATAGTCATCCATAATTCCATTTTAGAAACCCAACTATTTATATAGATAAAATCATAAACAGTTTGTTTGCCTATCTGTTTGATGACCAAACATGGAAAAGTGGCTAAGCCCATTTTCACTACATTTCCTTCACTACAGTTGCTGTTGTTCCAATGGAAATATACATTACAGTATATGGAGTACTGGGGGAGGAGTTATAATGGGGTGCGGGGGGTAGGGGTGGTAACCCAATAACCAGAGCCTACATAGACACTGCAATTCCCATAAGGCAGTAGGAAAGTACAGGGGCTAATGGGAGGACACCATTATCAGAACACACAAAGCTTTGCAATGGCCATTACAGAATTTCATGTGAAGGTGCACTTAGAACATTTTCTTGAAAAATAATTTGGATAACTGTTTTATTGTCTCACTGGATTATAGCCTTTATATAAAATTACACTGTTTTGTCCAATCATAAGTTGTGCTGAATAAATATACATTTCCAATACACAATTTTTAAACAAAATGTTTTTCTCAGAAATATGTGGGTCCAAAAGGGGTGTACAGTGTTGCTAAACCCTTTCATCCTTCAAAAAAAAAACTTTTAAAACTCTAAAACATATTTTTAGTGAGTGTCTTGGTTGCAAAATCACATGTGAAACTAAGTTTTATATAATTTTTCTGAAACTGTATGTAAAAGGAATCTTGGCTGTTTCAGTCACCACTACCTATTAGGTTCTAATGTTAAATTATACAGAACAAAAAGGGTCAGATTAGGCCCGCACTCTGTGTTGGTGAAACATGCTGATAGGAATTTCACTGTGCTGTGTACATGTGACAATAACTATAAAATTAACTCCTGACACTAATTTTTTTATTAAAGACAAACCTTACAGTTTTGAAAAAGCTAATGCTATCATATACCTGCTTTTCATTACAATTGTGTCAGAGATAAGCCATGATGAAACAGAATGAAACCATGTGTGTCTTTTTTTCAGTGCATGCCAAAGTGAATAAAGTAGAAAGAGGAGAGTATTAGTGACTTTTACTGTCTCTTGATGGTGGACACTTATGAATACCCACTTTATCATGAGGCACTTATAATTTTAGGTTTTGATGCCAATATAGCAATGTGGTTTTAAACCAAGGCTGAATGAGATTAGTGAAAGCCATCCCTGGTGCAATTGCCTGTAATAATACAGAGACCAGCAACCATGTCTTTGAGCACCTGACTTCCCTGGGCCCCCTTACAATAAATACTTTCCTCTTTCCATGGATATAATAATCAACCTTACCCCATTAGACAAATATACCTGGGCAACGCCAGGTACTTAGGCTAGTATGTAACGAAAACCTGTTGAATTCATAGTTAATTACTTAAAACAAAATTTCCAAAAACACTAAATAATACTATTTGCTAAAAAATAATTTATTAGAGGGGTCTATCTGCCAGATGTATGAATATTCTTCATTCTTTCCTTTCAATGGCAGCAAAATGTACCTAGTAGTAACTAACACTGCCAGAGTCCAACATCAGCTCAAATTCTCAAACATAGTGGTTCTTTTAGGGTCAC
The DNA here is from genome assembly GCA_026402145.1 of Polypterus bichir lapradei. Classification (NCBI taxonomy): domain Eukaryota; kingdom Metazoa; phylum Chordata; class Cladistia; order Polypteriformes; family Polypteridae; genus Polypterus; species Polypterus bichir. Next base: position 118,018,662 of record JANRMT010062813.1, read on the forward strand.
GAATTACCCACACAGTACTTACTTATACATACAAAGATGATACAGTAATAGTGTGGCCAGAAATGAGGAATGTTTCAGATGGAGAAACTTTTAAATTAAAACTAAAGGAGGTGGAGCCATGACTACAGCAAAAGAGTTATCTAGTTGAATATTCATACTAACCTAACTGGTTGAACAAAAATTGTATGCAACAGTATTACACCCTACCTAACTCTAGATCATAAATGAAGCAGCTTGAACTGTATACATTATGAATGCTAACTGGTATTGCACTGCAGTCATTCCACTTACAGATGGAGCCACGTCAAATAGCCGCGGCCGTGTGAATGGCGTGCGAATGGCGTACGGCTGCCCTATGCACGCCGTGATCCCCCATCCCTCTACTAACAGAAGGCGTGTCAAGATTTCACAGTAAACACGCCCATTCATGCCCTATTTATTCATTTACCTGGTTCCACCACTAGATGGCGCTTTGTTCTCAAGAACACGTTAACACACGCCGGCAATTTAGCTGCGCTGAATTGCAATCACGTGATTTTAACAACCCACCCCCCTCCCCCGCCGAATTGACGCTACCAAACTGCACTACAGAGATTAAGATGGCGGCTTAACACTAGAATTACCAGAGTCTACGAAAAAACTCTTAGATCCGTCCCACCTTAAATCGCTTCTTAAA
>JANRMT010062813.1:118024337-118038073 GCA_026402145.1 Polypterus bichir lapradei
CATGCAATAAAGAAAGCCCGCTCAGAAGAACATCCATTGAATTCTGCTTTCGTGTCTCCGACCACCACATCATGAGCCCAATATTTACACAATATTTAAGTTAAACCTGTGCGATACCCATTCATATATCCAGTTTTTTGGAGCCTCGTCACACCTGTCATAAAGTTCACTACACTGAATATAAACCTGGGGACCCCGTAATGCAAGGGAGCAGCACTACAGCCACGCCACCGTGCCCCCCGCCACCCGTGTTTAATACATGCTTTAATGCATTTCATCGTGAAGAAGATATCATGCACTGTATGTTAGTATTCTGAATGTTCATAGAGCAGGAATATCATGAAGTCAATGTGCGGCGATCGCTGTCTGCTGTCTGTGTGCAAGAGGAAGTCAGTTTAAGAAGCGCATGGAGATTAAAAACTGGGTCGGGGAACACTTAATAAAAAGCATTTAATGTGCTACATTAACTTATGACGGGGGTTTGAGAAAATCTAGTAAATTAAACATTCATTTTAAGGTGAAGTTTAGTTTGCGACATTCTACTGACAAAATAAACTACTAGAATAAAGTGGAAATGTCGACTTTAATCTCGACATAAATGGCGAGAATAAAGTGGAAATGTCGAGAATAAAGTTAACATGTCGACTTTAATCTCGACGTAAATGGCGAGAATAAAGTGGAAATGTCGAGAATAAAGTCAACATGTCGACTTTAATCTCGACATTTTGATTTTTTTTTCTTCACTGTGTCCGTATTTTTTTTTTCACCGTGGCCCTAATACGCTTCCGTATCATCATGAATTGTGTATTGAGTGATTTAAGAAATCTGTTTTATTAATCGGTTTGTTGTTTTTTTTTTACCACGTCATCTATTTATGAAACTACAGTATGTTGACAATACAAGAACTGCCTGTACAGTATATTAAAGATACGGTATAGGGCTTCCTGGACACTGCAGTTAACTGAAGCAGTCAATGCTCCATCTGGCGGGATTATACAGCATTGCAACCATCTTTTTAGAAAGCGCATGGGGGCGTTTATGGGGCGGGGCATCGTTAACTGCGTCATCGCGGGGGATCACATTCCGTGCACGGATCGTGCATGATCCTGTCATGGTCCTGTCATGCTCCAGGCGGCTGTTTGACGTGGCTCCCACTGTATTATAGGCTATTGACTAGGAGACTTTCAATAACGTTTATTCTTTTGCCACTGTTACCTTTACGAAATAAGAATTTTTCTCTTGGAGTATGAGGATATCAAAAGATTCCTGAGCTTGCACTAAATAACGAAGGCAGAACATACGTCACTTTGGTGGATTCACTTTAAGTGGCCAAAAACTGCAGATCTTTTAACTAACACAACCTTGAAGTTCTTGCCCTTGTATGAGATAAGAGCTGCTAGTAACTCTGATGAATAAAATGACAAGTTAAAGCAGACAAGGGAAATTACCATATTCATGGAAGAAAAAAAAACACATTTATTACATGCTCTGCTTCTTTTAAAACCTGTCTTTCCCTTTGTTTGGGAATAAGACCTTTCTAAAGAACTCCCCACACCAAGTTTGAAGTTGAGCAGTCACATCTAAAACCAAAAGAAGGACTGCTTTCTACTGACTGCCCTTCTAAAAAGGGTGATCTGGCAGATCCAAGCAACTATAGAAAAATTAATGGAAGAATTTATTAAGGATAAAAATGTAGCATATGGCAAGTACAGGAGTTTTTCTAAATAGTCAGTATGGGTTCAGAACAGGAAGGTCTGAAAATTGATAGTACACCTTATGAGAAGGATTTAGGAGTTGTAGTGGACTCTGTCAATTTACAGTGTTCAGAAGCCATTGAGAAGGCAAACAGAATATTAGGTTACATAGAACGATGTGTGGAGTACAAGTCCAAGGAGGTTATGGTGAAGCTTTATAATGCACTGGTGAGACCTCATCTGGAATACTGTGTGCAGTTTTGGTCTCCAGGCTACTAAAAGGACATAGAAGTGCTAGAGGAGTTCCAGAGAAGAGTGACTAGGCTCGCTACAGGGGATGAATTATGAAGAAAGATTAAAAGAGCGGAGTCTTTTCAGTTTAAGCAAAAAAAATTAAGAGATGACAAGACTGAAGTGTTTAAAGTTATGAAGGGAATTAGTACAGTGGATCGAGACTGCTATTTTAATGTTCATCAAGAACAAGGGGGGACAGTTGGAAACTTGTGAAGGGTAAATTTTGCACAAACATTATGAAGTTTTTCTTTACACAGAGAACCATAGACACTTAGAATAAGCTACCAAGTAGCATGGTACACAGTAAGACTTTAGGGACTTTCAAAATTAGACTTGATGTTTTTTTAGAAGAATCAAGTGGATAGGACTGGCGAGCTTTGTTGGGCTGAATGACCTGTTCTTGTCTAGATTGTTCTAATAACTTGTGGGAATGTTGCTATGAATAACTGATGAATCTGCCAAAACTTGTTACTGAAACTAGGAGAGAAGGATTGATTTTTGTTTATCTCTTTAAATCTCTTTTCTATAAAAGTCTATAAAATAAAGTGCAGTCTGATGTCCAATTTTACTCACCATACATAATATATAGTGCCTTTTTATATGTCTCCTTAATGATTCTATTATTGGTCATGTTTGACACTGAAGGCTTTTAGATCTTTAACACTAGGGTGTTGTACCGTGTTAGCCATTATGAATGTAGAGAAGAGCCAAGCAAAATGACACCTTTTATTGGCTAACTAAAAAGATTACAATATGCAAGCTTTCGAGGCAACTCAGGCCCCTTCTTCAGGCAAGATGTAATCTTTAACCAAAATCTAATATTAGATAAGTGGTACCTTAGTAAGCATGTGGCACTTTTTTTCCCCTCAACCTAACTCATTGATTGAATTTAAGGGCCCTATGTAATCTAGCTGAACTGCTCTAGAAACCTAACACCCACTGTTTGACACATTAATCATTTAATAAAATGACAGGGAAAGTTTAAATAACATATTCACTATAGTAGATTTGATTAAAGAGAAGTGCAAACATTTAGTACACACAAATGCATTCTTACCTACTGAAACTCTAAATCTCCTGAAAAAGCATCTGAGAGTTTTATTTAATACAGCAAAATGAAATAAAATTAATTGAAAACAAAGTCCTACAAGCCTGATGCACTCCCGAAGCACTAAACTGCTACCTTATTTCTCAAGTGAATGAAGATGAGCAACAAAGCAGATTTTATTCAAAGCTATCAGCGGCACTGAGTAGTTGACTGCCAAAACAATGCTGAGCAGCAGTCTGTAGGGAAGGTGGTCTTAGACTCCACTTTCCCTAATTAGGTTAGTAGCCTTATCAACATTTAGATTACAAATTTATGCACAGGCCCCAAAGAACAATAGATATACTCATGTCCTTTCTTTACATTATCTCTTTACATATTATTATGACTTCAACGTAAAATAAAAAAGTACAATTCTTTCAAAATGACATTCGGATCAGTCTGTTCTTTCTAAATTGTTCTATATACGGTACTGTGCGTAGATGACAGTGAGGAAAATGTTCTTCCGCCTGAAACCTTTATTTTTGACTAATTCACTTAAAGTAAAAAGATTGATTAAGGAATAAGGAATAGTTTTTACACACTTTCTTTAACAAATAGTTTATGTTTTTGCAATATACATGAAAATAACATAACACACAATTCTCTGTCTGAAAGTAGGCCTACAATATTGAGTGGAAAACTTGACTCCTCCCACACATCAATAAATAACAGAAGGAGAGTGACATTTGAACATAGTCTTTAAAAGAAACATTTTTCATGCTCCTAGGCTTTTAAAGGACCTTTTTAATTTTGTTCCTCCACAAACCAGCCTAGTGTATTTCCTGTGAAAATTTCCCAGAAGGGTAACAACTGACAAACATTCAGCATGTATATCTTCACAGAATTTGCATGTACTTGAACCTTCTCGGCAACTGCTCACCTTAACTGTGTTGAAATACTCTTTACTTTCAAATCCACCCTGAACAGGACACAGAAACATGGAAATAATCTTATGTACTGTGGGTACATAAAGAGAGTCATTAAATGCTCAAGACAGTACTAAATTCTTTGTAAAATCCTTCACTTCCATTCTACTTGTTTAACATGCTGAAAAATATGTTCAAATGAGCAGATATCAATCTTGAAGGAGATACAAGAGACACAACGAACTTGGCTACCATAGTGATGTAGAGAAAGGCTTCTATTAGTTTTAGGTGTAAGGAGACAGGAGCTAGCACCTGAGATGGCATAATGCAGAGAACAGGTTCTTGCTAAAAATGTGAAAGCTAGAATTCATTAAAGAGTGCTGGGGGCCCTATGTCTCCAAGCCACAATATATTTCATTTATAAGATTTCCAATATAATTAACAAAAAGTGTATTACACTTATATAAACTGTTCATACACAACCTGTATATTGCCAAATGTATTGGGACACCTGCCTTTACACACACATGAACTTTAATGACATCCCATTCTTAATACATAGGCTTTAATATGGAGTTGGCCCTTTTCAGCTCTAACAGCTTCAGTTCTTCTGGGAAGGCTTTCCAGAAGGTTTAGTAGTGTGTTAATGGGAATTTTTGACCATTCTCCCAAGAAAGCATTTGTGAGGTCAGGCACCGATGTTGGACAAGGAGGCCTGGCACTCAATCTCCTCTCTAATTCATCCAAAAGGTGTTCTATCGGGTTGAAGTCAGTGCTCTGTGCAGGCCAGTCAAATTTCTCCACACCAAACTCACTCATCCATTTCTTTATAGACCTTGCTTTATGCACTGGTGCGCAGTCATGTTGGAACAGGAAGGGGCCATCCCCAAACTGTTCCCACAAAGTTGGGAGCATGAAGTTGTACAAAAAGCTGCAAGAATTCCTGAGCCCGTGTGGGCTAAAACATTAAAAGTTCGTTTCACTGGAAGTAAGGGGCCAAAACCAACCCCTGAAAAACAACCCCACACCATAATCCATCCTCCACCAAACTTTACACTTGGCACAATGCAGTCATAAATATAATTTTCCCCTTTACTTTTTACAAATAGGTTCATAAACACTTGAAAATTAGGTGAGCAGTTTCTTAAAAAATGTCTTGTGTTCTCATGGAATGAAATTGACATTACAGCATTTCCTTTTGCCAAACAATTTAGAACATTAGAACACTCTAGATGAGAACAGGCCATTCAGCCTAACAAAGCTCGCCAGTCCTATCCACTTATTTCTTCCAAAAAACACATCAAGTCGAGTTTTGAAAGTCCCAAAAGTCTTACTGTCTACCACACTACTTGGTAACTTATTCCGAGTGTCTTATCGTTCTTTGTGTAAAGAAAAACTTCCTAATGTTTGTGCAAAATTTACCCTTCACAAGTTTCCAACTGTGTCCCCGTGTTCTTGATGAACTCATTTTAAAATAACAGTCTCGATCCACTGTAATAATTCCCTTCATAATTTTAAACACATCAATCATATCACCTCTTAATCTTCTTTTGCTTAAACTGTATAGGCACAGTTCTTTTAATCTATCCTCATAATTCAACCGCTGTAGCCCTGGAATCAGCCTAGTCGCTCTTCTCTGGACCTTTTCTACAGCTGCTATGTCCTTTTTGTAGGCTTGGAGACCAACACTGCACACAGTACTCCAGATGAGGCCTCACCAGTACATTATAAAGCTTGAGCATAACCTCCTTGGACTTGTACTCCACACATTGTGCTATATAACCTAACATTCTGTTAGCCTTCTTAATGGCTTCTGAACACTGTCGGGAAGTCGATAGCTTAGAGTCCACAATGACTCCTAAATCCTTCTCATAAGGTGTACTCTCGATTTTCTAACTGCCCATTGCGTATTCAAACCTAACATTTTTACTTCTTATGTGTAATATTTTACATTTACTGACATTAAATTTCATCTGCCACAAATCTGCCCAAGCCTGTATGCTATCCAAGTCCTTCTGTAATGATATAACGGATTCCAAATTATCTGCTAATTCACCTATCTTGGTATCGTCTTCAAACTTAACCAGCTTGTTACTTATATTCGTATCTAAATCATTTATATATTGTGGCAGATGGCCGGGACCCATGCCCAGCCAGGACACCCCTTTGGCACTGGATCCTGAGGGAGCAGCTGTGGGATGCACATTACATCCCACGGAACACTTGGTGGCAGCCCCCTGGGTTGCATCGGGGCCACAATTATGTTACACTGGAGCTCATCCCTGTTGGGCTCCGTGGCCACTGCCGGGGGAGCTGCAAGGCTTCCTGAGCCTGTGTGGGCTGCAACATAGGCTGCACGTTTGGGTGTGGCTAATTAGGCCAATTACCACCTGCAGCACTTCAAGGTGGGCTATAAAAGAAGCCTGCAGCCACTAATAAAAGCGCCAGAATCAGGAGGAGGAGGACGAAGCTGCCTGGGAGGAGTGGAGGATATTTCTTTTGTATTCCGTTTGTTGTTTTGGGACTGTGCTGTGGCTGGGGGACACAGGGAAGACTTGCCCTCCAGCTGAAGAAAAATAAATTTGTGTCTTATTTTACGTGCATCTCCTTGTCCATTTGTGTCAGATTGGGCGCAAACAGAGCGCTTTTGTTACAATATAAATTAGCAGCGGCCCTAGCACTGAACCCTATGGAACACCACTCTTAACACTGGCCAATTCTGATGATGTTCCTCGCACCATCACCCTCTGCTTCCTGTGTCTGAGCCAATTCTGCACCCATCTAAAAACATCACCCTTAACTCCAACTTTTAATTTGATGCCCAACCTCTGGTGTGGCACCTTATCAAATGCTTTCTGAAAGTCAATATAAATAATATTATATGCTCCACTTTGATCATGTCCTTTTGTTGCCTCTCCATAGAATTCCAGCATGTTAGTAAAACACGACCTCTCTTTTCTGAACCCATGCTGACTGTTCAGAATAACTCCTGTCCTTGCCAGGTGTTGCTCAACCTTATCCTTAATTTTTTCCAGTAATGCTTCCTTGAAATTTTTTGCCACTCCCAGTCGTCCTACGGGAGAAAGACTTTCTAAGACTAAGGTCATAAAGCCATTTCTGGACAAATACAGAACCGTATGAACAGTGGTGTAAAGTGCAACAGGAGCTTCAACCTGCAGCTAAGTTACATGTACTTTTTCAGCATGCCCATGTCGAACAAACACAGGAAGCTCTGCAGTGTACTTGTGATTTTAAGCTGTAGGAAGATAAGTAACATATAAATGCTTTTCATATAGAGACCATCACAAACAGGACTTTGCACGATACCTTGGCGAGCTCTGTAAGCCCTGCTGCTTTGTTGAAGGATATGTGTGTGGCAGATTCTCTGGCAGGATGATGCCCAGCCTCTTGCTGCATTCAAACGGCGCCATCTTTCGCCTTTACACCTGTTGTAGCTACGTTGTTCTTATGTGTGAGTGGACGTTTCTTGCGGGGAGGGCTTCTGTTCTTTCTCCGATGTAGAACCCTCATCCTCATCTGAGTTCACCTCTGTCATAGCACGTCTTTATTTGAAAACTAAGTTTCCGATCAGGGGAAGCGTGAACGTGACTGAGAGAATAAAAGTGAATAATGATACCATAAATTTACACCGGCTGTTATAGACTCAAATAAATCAAATGTATGTTTTTATTCTATTATAGTAGCAATAAATAGCTGCTTACTACTCAAAACAGTTAATAAATGAAAGCCCCGGGATCGAACCTGCCACCTCTCAACTTGGGGTGACAGCAGTCCTTACCTCTACACCAGCCAAGCAGACATATATTTGGGTGTGTGTGTCGTACCCAAAGCCTATTTCTTTTACTTTGGTTAAGTTCTTGGAAAAACAAAAGCGCACTTGTTACATCTTTTGTGAAAGTGTTTATTTGATAATTGGGCTTTCTTCACACATATACACTTCACGTCAGCATTTGGCCAATTATTTGTATAACATAAAAAAAGTTTCTGTTCTAGTTATGTGTTCAACATTTATTACCTCACATTTCCTGCCATCCTACATTTACACAGATAGTTGTAGACATAGAACACACATGAAATGTATGTGTTCCAAATAGCAATGTTATTTACCCTATACAATTCAAGGCACCTCACACAAAGATAAACAGACTTGAGGTGGGAGAAGAATGTGTACAACTAAAGCTGCATCAGTGGTGGGGGTTGGGGGGGATGAGATAGCAGTCTGCTTGTGCTGATTGATACATTTGCAAAAGAAAAGATGCTAACAGAGAAGTGCGAGGGAATTTAAGGTGGCCCAGGATTATGAGATTTTTCGTAGGCTACAGGGATTCTAGTGTTAAATAATCTTGCTTCTTCCAATAGTTGAGTGCCTGTCCCTCTTCATTCCATCATAACCTTAGTTCTTCTAATAGTGGTCTGCTAATTATTCCAGCAGCTAAGCATAAAAGAAGGTGTGAAGCAGCCTTTTGGTGTTAACCACCAAAAATCTGAAATACCTTACCAACAGAGATGCACCAGGTTAACACTTTGGAATATTTTTAACAAATCCTAAAAACACACTTTTTTAGTATGGCTTTTTCATGCATAGAATTATCATATTCTTCAGGAATTTATACAATCATTGCTAATCTCTGCTTTCTCTGTTTTTTTCTCTGGTGGTCTTTTAGCCTTGGAAACCCTGCATATTTTGATTTTTTTCAGCTTAACTACAGTTTTTTGTTTCTCCTGTCCTCTGACCACCTGACTTAATGTGTGTGTGTGTATTTTTATATATAGTGTTATGTAAGGTTTTACTGATTTATTTTTTCATTATAATTGTTTCTCTTGTAACTATTTCTTTGAAATCTTGTAAACTATTTTTAGCTACATTCTGTGAAAGAAAATAAGCCATAGAAATAAATGTTATATTACTTGAAAGCACATACTGTACATCGTCAGTGTCAGTAAGTTTTATAATTTCTACCTCACTCTTTGAATAAACAGATATTTTGGCTCTTTTCTGCCCATAGTTGATCCCTTCTATGCAGTCACACAATACCTTGATTCAAGACAAAGCAAAATAAAACTAAAGACCAATAAGCCTGAGGTTTACAGTATCAGGCAAGTGATTTGTGTGTTTGAGTCCCATATACTGTATGTGATGTAGATAAAGTTTTTTTAAAACGCAAAGCTGATAATAATTTAACAGAGCAGAATATGTTTGCTGAGTTAATGATATAAAAATGGCCATGGTGTGAACAGATTCAAATTTGGTCATCATTCAAAGCTGCATGTGGTACTTTGTAATTGTCAAATGTTTTTTGATGCAATATAACATGTTGTTCCTGTAGCTTTCAAAGAACATTTCGTGATATGCCTCATACAACTTACACAGCTGATACATGTATGCTGTTTTATATACTACCTAATGGCTGGAGATGGGAATATCAGTTTCACATATGAATTTCCCCTTGGGATTAATAAAGTATCTATCTATATCACTACCAATGAACTTGGATTTAACACAGTATGGTTAACTGGTCACTATTTTGGGCTGTGTCGTGCAATATGTGGTAGATGATAATGTAGTCTGCCTTGACTGTTTTATGTTCTAACATGTGTTCCACTTCATATGCACTCCGGGCACAGGTAGAGTATGTTGAAGTGACTGTGGTGTTACAGTGAGCACCCAATTTTCTGTCTGATCGTTTTCCAAGAAAAAAAATGCATGGTCACATTCACTTATTGTACATGTAAACACAAGAGTCAATAATTTATTATGAAGGCAAAAGGAGCTGTGTGCAATAGAAAAGTGTGTCCTTGAGGTGGGGAAGGGAAGGGCAGTGTCTTCCTATTGTTTATTACATCACTATGAATTCAAATAAGTTGAGAGCTTTCCAGCATGGAGAACCCCTATGCCCTTGTCTTGTACTTGTAGAAAAAAGAAGGGTCATGCTAATTAGTTTCCTGGATTCATTGACTCTCTTTTGGAAAGCAATGCATTTAATCTTTAGAAGGTACAAGTACACTACAGCGCCTTAGGCTATTTTATGACATAAATTAATGTTTGGTCATACAAGTAGTTCAGTTTATTACTTGCCATGATGGAAATACTGCTGCTGTACTTACATTTTAGCAGTTTATAGGTTTAACGATTATTCTGCTGGCCCTCCACATTTACCACTTTTTCCACCACAAAAATGCAGAATATTTCCTTTTCTTTCAACAAAAAAAGATGGTATGTTCACCAGCATCCTTTCCCTACAACCAACAGAGTCAAGGCAAAGAAACCTGGCAACTAAAGAGGTTACTTTATAGCACAATGTTACATTTTCATTATATTTAGATCTAAATATATTGGGGGGGTTGGTGGGTGGGGGGGTGGTGGTGGCTGTTAATATAAATGTGACAGCCTGAAATATACACTGAATTTATCTCAGCATAACACTTGTAGGCCATCCCACAGCTCTTCTGCATTCCAATTTTCTAACCTATCATCATTCTTCCCCCTGCATGTTCTGCAGAGCTTGGAGTTAAGATTTATTCCATAATCATAAATATGCCTTCTGCTCTTAAAAAAGCAAACTAATTTTTATAACCTGGACAGATTTTGTGTGTGTGTCTCAGAGAGAGAGAACAAACTCTTTTCTTCATTCTGAAATGAACCTAATTTAAGAATAAGGAATTAGAAGAAATAATGAAAAGTGCAAACAGAGTCACAAGATCTGCTTTGCCTGCTTTCCTCAGGTGCTCTGTTTGTGAACGACACAGACAATGACTAGTGATGGGAAGTATAAAGTACCTTAACACAGAAAGGATGTTCCAGTGTTAAAATTAGATAACTCTTGAGCAAGTGTTAGCAATAACCATGTTATAGCACTGTTTGTCTGGCTCAATAGTCATTAAAAAGAGACCATAGTACACATTCTAGCATAAACAGAAGCATTAGGGTAGGGCTCATTATTACTAAAGAAATACTGTACTAAATCAGATATATACTTAATCTTTGTTTAAGGAACTCTTGCAACTCTGTTAGAGTCTCAGTAGGTCTAGAAATATTATTTATATTAGATGTCTAATATAATTTGTTTAGATATAAGGAAAGCACTGTTGCAGCATTATTTATGCAGGTATTGTAAGTGCATTACAAACTGGTCAATACCCACATTCCACATTTATTGTCAATCTACAGCTAAAATCCTTAAGGTAAGACACCTTTTTTTTGCTCAAAATTTCTAATCACATACAAAGTTTCTTTCTCCATATCGTGAGTATACAAGTTGATCAGGTTAAAAGGTAATTTGCTTAGAAATTTTATTGGTGATGACTGGGTTTAGGTGAAGTTAACTAAAGGTAACACATTGTAAGGAATGAGCTTTGCCTGTATCCTCCAGGGTCTGATGTAAATGGTATATGGGGTAAGGAATTAAGCACTACACATCAGCCGGTGCTATCTGGACTTTCACCAGTAGCCAAAAGAAAACCACAACATATCAGATGACCCGTGATATCATCCGAACTCTACCTCTTCTCCCTCCACTTCTGGAAGCATAAGATATGATGCTTCATCAAGCAACATTTGCAACAAAACCCTTCAAAAGATATTGCCATGTCTATTTATCAAGCACTGAGAATCAAAGAGCCTCACAACCACATCAACAAAAAAAAACTTAATATTTTAATCAAATATACTACTAGGCATGATATTTATTTTTAATATAAACCCCAACAAAAGCAAGCACAGATATATTCATTATTACAAAAAAAATAAGAATGCTTGTCATTTTCATTGATAATACTGGGCTACAGTGCCTGCATGGATATCTGCCAGATAGGCTGGGAATTGCAGGTCCATTAAGACAGCCCCGCTGGGTCCCATGGACGTCGCCAGGGGGAGCTGCAGGAACAGACCACCCCTACTTTAAGGAAACTTCCACCTGACCCAGAAGTGCTTCCAATGTGTAGTGCTGTAACACTGAAATACACCTGGGTCTGGCATTAAAAGACTCCAACACCTCACCTCCGGCAGTCAGCACTGAGAGGTAAAGGATGAAGCTCACCTGGAGGAGTGAAAGAAGAACAACAGAGGGAGAGAAGAGAATTGTTTTGGTGCTTCTATAAAATATACCAAGTCTTTGGTGAAGGTATTTGTTAAAATAAATAATTTGAAACCTGGACTTGTGTTGGTGTGTTTGAGGGTTTGGAGATTAGTGGCACCCCCCTACAGGTCACAACAGTCACATCAAGTTCACATGGCATGAGGTCAAAGACAACCAATTTGCCCATTCTTAAACTGTACTTCATGCATCAAAGTAAGAGGTAAACTCAGGATCAATGTATACACGAAGCCAACACACACACCATCCCCTGGAACATGCATTATACTACCATGCAGACCATATTCCAACATACCAAGCTTTCACACAAGAAGGAGAAAAACCTTTTCACCCAAAGGACCCAGTCCCACTTTATAGGTAGTGAAATGTGGTTTACGCTGTGTGGAGAGAATTGCAGTGAACTGTACAATGGGGGAAAAAAGCAGCCGATGGTGCAACACAGGTGAGCAAATACATGAGGACAGGACCGTGCAGTCTTCATGCACATAATAGCAGCAGGCCATCTCTTTGAAAATAAATATTGTCATGTTCTACTCAGAGAAGATCGCCTGTGTGAAATAGATACAAAAGAGGCAATTTACATGAAGAAGGAATGGCTGTCACTAAGGAAGCAGATTAAGACATCTGTTCCCATCTCACAATAGCTTTATCTTTGGGCTTCCAAGTTGCATAAATTATGTGACAGATCAATTACGAGCTTGACCTCGGATTTGATTGATAATTAACATCTTAAATACTCAGGGATAAGCAATTTCTACCAAGAACTGAAAAGCCACTTAGATAAGCGGCAAAATGTTTTTCAAAGATAAGTTATTCTGGTCATCTGGACATAAATTTAACTCTTGATCTTGGACCACTCCAGAGGACTGAGAATATTCAAAGAGACACAGAAAAATAGAAAGCAAACAACAGACTGTACTATGTTTGACACATATATCCTGTTAGAACTGTTCTGAAGTCTCGCATCATAAGGCGCATTACTTAAAGGTGTCCTATAATGAAGCCAGTGCTGTATGTTTCTTATTTTTGGCACTTAAACTGAAACAAATATGTTTTCCAATAAGTCACTGACTGACTGTTTTTTTTTATCTTTAGCCAAGTTAGAAGTCAATCTCATGTCTGTTTGAGAGGAGGGTTGTTTGTAATAATATATATATTTTGCGCTTTAGCAAAAAAGCCATATTTCTTCTTGGGGGAAAATTAAAATTCCATCTATTTACTGTATCTTGCTAGTACCAGATCACAACAAGTAATCCACTTGATGTGATAAATTTGAGTGGAACACTGTGATATGTGTATATTATTAGCATTTGAACAAACATTTCCTTTTGCACCTTGCACAAAATGTAGCATGACAGTATATCTAAGCAGCATTTAGGTATATTGCCTATTGTCATAGGCAAGGTCACCTTAAGAAACAAGATTATATTAACCCTTGAAAAAGAAAATATGGAGCAAACTACTCAAAGAGGGCCTGGTTCAAAGCAGACAGTACTATTTGAGCATTGCAAAAGGCTATGCGAGTTTCTGGTTGTTAAGAAATGAGGTCGCTCCTTTACTAAAGTAGGGCAGCATTTTAGTCTTTCTGTTCTTGGCAAGCTTCACACATCCTGGGTGCAAGCACTGAATATTTCGTTAAAGATGCAGATGCAGTACGTAAATGTATTTAAAGTTTCAGATC
>JANRMT010062813.1:118053832-118065576 GCA_026402145.1 Polypterus bichir lapradei
GTGGTCTGTAGGATGACGTTGGAGATCAAGAAGAGGAGGATAGTGAGGGCACAGCCAAGGAACAAATGCTGGAAGTTGATAAAGGAAGACTGCAAGGTTGAGTTCAGGGAGGAAGTACTGTAAGACAGGCACTGGGTGTCACTGAAGAGTTTACCAGACAGCTAAGCAACTACTGTACAGCAGAAGTAGTAAGGGTGACAGTGAGAAGGGTACTTGATGTGACATCTGGACAGAGGTAGCAGGAAAAGAAAACCTGGTGGAATGGGGAAGTACAGGAGAGTATACAGAGGAAGAGGTTGGCAAAGAAGAAGTTTCAGATAGATGCAGAAATAGACAAGAGTACAAGGAGATAAGGTGTAAGATGAAGAAAAAGGTGGCAAATGCTAAAGAAAAGGAGTATGATGTACCGATTGGCTAGACAGAGGGAACGAGCTGGGAAAGATGTTCAGCAGGTTAGGGTCATTAAGGATATAGTTGGAAAAGTACTCACAAGTTTAGCAGACGGAAAGAGTACTTTGAGTGGCTGATGAATGAATAGAGAGAGAGAGAGAAGGTTAGATGATGTGGCAATAGTGAATCAGTAAATGAAATGGATTAGCAAGGAGGAAGTAAGGATGACTATAAAGAGGATGAAGAATGGAAAGACGACAATATGGACGACAATTGACAAGACGGTCAATATGACATACCTGTGGAAGCAAGGAGGTGTTTAGGAGAGACAGCAATAGTGTTTTTAACCAGATTGTTTAATGAAATTTTGGAAAGTAAGAGTATGTCTGAGGAGGGGAGAAGTGCACTGGTATTGATTTTTAAGCATAAGGGGGATGTGCAGAGCTGTAGTAACTATAGGGGGATGCAACTGATGAAAAATATCATGAAGTTATGGGAAAGAGTAGTGGAAGCTAGGTTAAGAAGGGAGGTGATCATTAGTGAGCAGCAGTATGGATTTATGTCAGGAAAGTGCACCACAGATGCAATGTTTGCTCTGAGGGTGTTTATGGAGAAGTACAGAGAAGGCCAGAAGGAGTTGCATTGTGTCTTTGTGGACCTGGAAAAAGCATATGACAGGATGCCTTAAGAGGAGTTGTGGTATTGTATGAGGAAATCGGGAGTGGCAGAGAAATATGTAAGAGTTGTACAGGATATGTACGAGGGAAGTGTGACAGTGGTGAGGTCTGCAGTAGGAGTGACAAATGCATAATACGTAGAGGTGGGATTACATCAAGGAATGGCTCTGAGCCCTTTGTTATTGGCAGTGGTGATGGACAGCTTGACAGATGAGATTAGACAGGAGTTCCCTTGGACTATGATGTTTGCTGATGGCATTGTGATCTGTACCGAGAGTAGGAAGCAGGTTGAGTAGACCCTGAAGATGTGGAGATATGCTCTAGAGCAGGGGTCGGCAACCTATGGCACGCGTGCCACACTTGGCACGCCAAGCAATTTCAAATGGCACACAGACTCTTCACGTTTCCTGTATAAAGTTGATTATAAATCGATTAGCGGGGTTTCCTCGCTCATTTCGGCACTTGGGCGTAGCGGGGTACCAGCCACAGACTTATCCAGACTTGTTGTAACAGCAGCCTAAGTAGGTCAGGGGAACAGTCTATATGCGAAATCTCAGAAACTAACGACAGTAACGTCAACTAGCGAGATCAAAATTCTATTACATAAAAAATTGTGGCGCAT
Organism: Polypterus bichir lapradei; assembly: GCA_026402145.1. NCBI lineage: Eukaryota > Metazoa > Chordata > Cladistia > Polypteriformes > Polypteridae > Polypterus > Polypterus bichir. Next base: position 118,055,522 of record JANRMT010062813.1, read on the forward strand.
TTGCTTTAAAACCTGTTGTGTGTATATCTGGATTTCGTTGTATACAAGCACAGATATCATTTTTCAGGTGATATTTTAACGATACCCACTATAGAACAACGTTGGTTTTTGCATTTTATAAATGTTTTCTAATATGAACATTGGTTACGACTTTCCGGTCATGTGCTGCAAATATGCAGATCTAGATCTACAAAGGCCGGATGCCGGTAGTTGAATAATATATATGGTTCATATTGATTAATCTAAATATATCCATTGTATAAAAAAACTGAGATGGTCATATTTTTATTAGTTCCTAGATCTACTTAGAAAAAACGTCAATATAATTAAGGTCCACGCTTCTAAACAAGCTGTGTACAGCGATCGGCATTGTAGTGTCATTATGACTAGTTATACCTGACAGTTTACTGACGGTTTTCCTCTCATATGCACGTATGTAGATCTATAATTCTGCGTTTACACGGACAAATTTATGTGTGTATTTATGTATTTAATATCTGAAAATCTGAATGACTCGGTAATTCAAATAAATATGCATGTGAACCGGATGTGTTTGCTGAGTGTGCTCTTAAACAATTCATAAAAAATTTTTATATCTTAGTAAAGTTTTTTTTGCTTATAAGTAGTGGTTTATATGTAAATATTGGCATTGATATTTGCTGATTTATTTATATTTCCAGAAGATCATTTTTGTTAAATATGGCTGCAAAGAAAAGGAAACTTGATCATCGACCATTTCAAGAAAATTGGACAAAAGAATATGGATTTGTTGGACAAAAAGATCGTGCTGTGTGTGCTTTCTGTTGTGAAAGTGTTGTGTGTCGCACATCTAGTGTACAAAGACACTTTCAAACAAAACACCAGTCTAAGTTTAAAACCTCAGAAGAGAAAAGTGAAGCTATCAAAAAAGCTATTTCTGGTTTCGAAAAACAAACTAGTATTTTGAGCAAAGCAGTTGGAATGAAGATTAAAGCTACTGAATGTAGTTATAAAATAGCTGAATGTATTGCTTTGAAAGGGAAACCGTTTACAGACGGAGAATACATCAAAGAAACTTTTTTAAGCAGTGCTGAAATTTTATTCGGTGATTTACCAAATAAGGAGATTATATTCACTCGTATTAGAGAAATACCAATTTCTGCAAGATCAGTTGAGAGGCGCATAACTGATTTAGCTGAAAATGTAACAACTAAACAAATATCTGGATTAAAACAATCTCAAGTATTTAGTGTTGCGCTTGACGAAAGCACTGATTTAAACGATTTGTCTCGCTTAGCCTTGGTTGCAAGATATCCTGAAAATAATCACATTTATGAAGAGTTGTGTTGCTTATTACCACTTCATGACACAACCAAAGCAGAAGACATTTTGACTGCATTTATTAGTTATTTTGCTAAACATGACATAGACTTAAACAAGTTATTCTGTGTGACAACCGATGGTGCTGCTGCAATGGTTGGCAAGAAGAAAGGATTTGTAAAACTTCTTGAAAATCATGTTGGCCGCAAACTTTTGAATTTTCATTGTATTATACACCAGGAGAGCCTATGTGCAAAGACCTCATCTCTGAATTTGGTCTCTGTGATGACAACTGTTGTTGAAATAGTCAACTTTATAATTTCTCATTCTTCACTGGTTCACAGGCAGTTCAAGTTTCTTTTACAAGAAATTGAGTGTGAATATGGAGATCTTCTGCTACACAGCAATGTTCGCTGGCTTAGTCGAGGCAAAGTTTTAAATAGATTTGTCAGTTGTCTTGGACCTATTAATGTGTTTCTTAATGAAAAAAAGAAACATTTTCCTGAACTGAATGATGAAAACTGGGTGTTAAAGTTGATGTTTCTGACTGACATAAGCACACATTTAAATGAACTTATTCTGAAATTACAAGGACAGGGACAAACAGTACTTGATCTTTTCAGCTATTGGAAAGCATTTACAATGAAACTAGACATTTTTACCCGTGATATCAACATCAAAGCATTCAAGTACTTCCCGAATGTGAAGAATCTCTCAAATCAATTTGAAGTAAATGTAGATGAGCTTCAAGAGTACATTGAAGCACTCAAAGCAGAATTTGATAAACGAAGTAAAGACTTCCACATTCATGGATCCTTATTTTCGTATCTCATTAAGCCTGATATAATTGATTTGGAAACTACCCAGTTGGAACTATTTAGTTGGATGGATATTGATGACTTTGAAATGCAACAGATTGACTTCAGATCTTCAGAATTATGGACATCAAAATTTGTTGAACTACGGAAGTCTCTGGAAAATGAAAATCTAGAAAAGTCTGCAGCTATTCTCAGCTGTTGGACATCCCTTCCGAATTATTACATCTGTTTGAAGAAAATTGCTTTTGCTCTTCTTTCAGCTTTTGGATCAACCTATTCCTGTGAGCAAATTTTCTCTCACATGAAAGCAGTGCTAAATCCACAGCGTAGTCGCCTAACGCCTGAACATTCAGAAAATTGTGTCAAACTCAAAGTGACAAAGTATGTTGTCGATATTGAGCAACTGGCCAAGACCATGCAAGGGCAAGGCTCCCATTAATAATAAAAAAGTTTTTTTAAAAATCTTTCAAGAAACTCTATTTCTTTTAATGTTGTTTACAACTTTACATATTATTGAATATCACTATATATTAATTAATTAAAATATAAAAATAAAATATATGGTAAAATAAGAATATTGACCTCGACTTGTATAAAATGATATGTGATGTTGGCACTCTGAATAATTTGAAACCTTAAGTTGGCACACAGTTAGCAAAAGGTTGCCGACCCCTGCTCTAGAGAGGTGAGGAATGAAGGTCAATAGGAATAAGACAGAATACATGTGTGTAAATGAGAAGGAGGTCAGTGGAATGGTGAGGATGCAGGGAGTAGAGTTGGCGAAGGTGAATGAGTTTAAATGCTTGAGATCAACAGTACAGAGTAATGGGGATTGTGGAAGACAGGTGCAGGCAGGGTGGAATGGGAGCAGAAGAGTGACAGCAGTAATGTGTGACACGTATCAGCAAGAGGGAAAGGGAAGGTCTACAGGACGGTAGTGTGACTAGTTTTGTTATATGGGTTGGAGATGGTGGCACTGACCAAAAAACAGGAGACAGAGCTGGAGGTGGCAGAGTTAAAGATGCTAAGATTTGTATTGGGTGTGACGAGAGGGGTAGAATTAAGAAATGAGTACATTAGAGGGTCAGATCATGTTGGACAGTTTGGAGATAAAGTCAGAGAGGCGAAATTGCGTTGGTTTGGACATGTGCAGAGGAGAGATGCTGGGTATACTTGAAAAAGCATGCTAAGGACAGAGCTGCCAGGCAAGAGGAAAAGAGGAAGGCATAACAGAAGGTTTATGGATATGATGAGAGAGGACATGCAGGTGATGGGGGTAATAGAGCAAGATGCAGAGGACAGGAAGATATGGAAAAAAATTACCTGCTGTGGCAACCCCTAACGGAAGTAGCCAAAAGAAGAAGACTATATATTTTTGAGGGGTTAATTTTCTGTTGGAGAGTTTTCTTTATCATTGATTGTTAATTTTAAGACATGTAATCAGTATCAGTAATCAGAGTGGGAGCAGTTCTTTACTACATAAGGTAACAAATATTTTTGATTATTGGCTTTGGCAAAACTCTTATCTTTTTATAATCAAATATTAAATTGTTAACATATCTCGGGAACAAGTTCTTTGCAACCTCAAAGTCACAGTTTCTATGACCTTCTAGATATAACAGTAGTATTTAGGTATTTGTGAAGTTAAAATGGCATCAAGTGGAAATTTCATAAAACTAAAGAAGAACAAATACCCCACCTGCCTTAGTACTGGCATATATGGTACTCTCAAAAATATTGTGTTATTTCTTGAAAATATTATTTTGCAAAAGTTTTGCATTGCTTCTTAATGATTACACAAGTGCTTTTTTAATCATCTAGTGACAGCTCTTGAGAGATTAAGCACATGTGTATGTTGCAATTGACAAGAATTGAACAAAAGTTACAGGCATAAATTTACTTTCAATCATGTTAAAGTTTAGTCGGATGTTTTAACATAGGCAGAGTGACAATGCAAAGCTAGAATTATAGCCTCATATCCTTAAGGTCTGCATGTTCTCCCCTTGTATTTATGGATTGATTAGTATAAGGGAGTGTGCTTAACTGCACATGATTATCATTTTTTAACACTGCATACTAGAAAAGTAGCAGTAATAGTTTTCAATTAACAAAATACGTTTAGTCCTTCATGTGCAGTGAAATAAATAACATCCATCCCCTTTTTTTCTTCCCAAACAGAGCCCCTGAAGATTTGACTTGCTTCAAAATACCTATAGCAAATATCTGATGCTCTGTTTACAGGGTTCTATTACTGGATTGCATGCTGCACACTTTTTTCAGACTGCATGGGCATGTTCCAGCAGTCTAGTGACAACTATTGAGAAAGAGGTTAGCACATGTGTATCATACAATCAATTGAGAAGAACTGAACAAAAGTCACAGGTACAGTATACATTTAATCCTGCATGTGCTGAGGGGTAAATTTATTCTGCCCAGTTTATGTTTACAGGGAACCAGTGATTATTGCAGTAGCACTAGGGATAAGGCAAAAAACAAACAGTGGACAGTTCGGTGATCTTTTGCACAGAACAATCACATAGCCAATCAGAAAATAATGTGTTGCATGCACTCCACTAACAGAAACCTATAAATAATCTGTTGAGTTTTAATACTTTTATTTGCAAATAGATATTTTGAGACAGTGTAATTTGGTGGCAGAGCAGCTAGTGTCGTCATTTTCCCTTTGTAGTCATTTTCCCTAATCTTTGTATTTTTGGATATCATTATTCTAGTTCAATGGAAATTGTAGCAGGTTTTCAAAGCTGGGCTGGTGCTTTGAATAGCATTTTCCAGCACAATTATCTCCCTGCAAGACCGCGCTCATCCTTTGCTACAAAGAAATGTTTTCTAATACACAAAGGCAGGACAGGCTGCTGATGTATACTAATGGCAGAATTCCACTTATGTTTCTCACCCTTCCAAATCAATACGTGACCTTCAATTCACTCATAGAAAACATTACCAGAAAAGCTGGAGGAAAAGGGTAAATATTTTACACCTGTGCTTGTTAAAAATTTCTAAATTCTAAAAAAAGTACCCAAACCAAAGTTTGATCGCTAGTATGCTAACATGCGAATATTCCAGTTTGCAAATATCTAGCATTTATACTTCTGCAATGTTACAAATTAACTAACAAAACATGAAAAACTGATACATGGTTACATAAATATCTTGATTCCTACAATTTTCAATGTACTTTAATCCATGAAAAACACACTATGAGAGGACCACACCTTGGGACTGCTGAGGAACCTAAACACAAAGGTAAACACCACCCAGCCACCCAAATCCTGCATGCATTTCAGTCAAACCTCACATACTTGGTATTGTACACAATTTGGAAAAAACTAGTCAAAAAGGAATATTTGTGCTTTCAAAGCACATGTATGAACTGGGAGCCTCTGTGTGATCCCGAAGCCAATTTAAACCCAACTTATCCAATATAAGGCTGCTATAGTTGATCTGCTCATTTGTATAATGTTCTCTTCTTCTCTCAATGTTACATATATGCCTCACCCAAAACCTTGCAATTGGGTGGAAAGGGGCATAGTACTTAGTTGTTTCAGTAGAGGTCAATACTTACCACTATGTCATTTTCTGTAACAGCTAAATGGTACTTCTTTCATGCTCTACTGCTACTTTTTTGGTAAGATGAGAATTTTCTTGAAAGGTCTTGTGCTGAAAAATGACCATATGTAACCAACATCCTGCATTTTCTAAGAGCTGTGAGTGCAAGAACCAGGACTAATCATTAATAGGAGATGATCCATGACAGGTACTAACTTTAAGTGTGCATTTACTGCTACACTTCTTACAGATGCCAGCAGTCAAAAGGCATCCAAGTAGCTGGGAAATAATTTTGTACAGTAGCTGAAAAAAATAAAATGCATGCAAAAAAATAGTAAATGTATATACATTGGAACCTCAGTTCACGAATGTCTCGGTACACATATAAATTGGTTTAAGACCAAAAAGTTCGCCAAACTTTTGCCTCAGTTCACGACACACAATTTGTATACGAACAAGCCAGTTTCCCTTTCGGTTTGAACAAGCCAGTTTCCCTTTCGGTGTGTACATGTTCAGTCTCTCCCTGTGCAGCGAGCGAGCAAGTGAGAGAGAGAGCGACACACATACACAGGCACGCGAGAGAGAGGCACACACACACAGGCACGTGAGAGAGCAGCACACACACACAGGTGCGCGAGACAGAGGCACACACACACACAGGCGTGCGCTGGAGAGAGACGCACACACACACAGGCGCACGCTAGAGAAAGGCACACACAGAAGCGCGCTAGAGACAGACACACAAAGGCACTCCAGGCTCACGAAACAGAGACACACACACACACACGAAAGAGAGCAAGTGAGTGAGCGAGAGAGGGAGGGCTGGACGCATAAGGTAGAAAAGACTTGTTTTTGTTTTCAGTTCTGTTTACAGCGATCGGTTCATAGCGTGCATTGTGGCAATGTTACTTTTCTTGGTGGTTTATTAAATTACGGATTTTTCAAATGTTCATTTTTTTCCCTGTACTTAAAACTCATAAAAAAAAAAAAAGTGTTTTTAGCGAGCGGTTCCTAGCACTATAGCGCGAACTATTGCAGTGTTAGTTTTCTCTGTTGTTCAAGGTTTTCTCAGTGTTATTCAATTGTTTTTACATTTAGTTTATTATTACGCTGTGCATTCTATAGTGTAATTAACTATATTTGTGCTTTAAAACTAAAAAAAAATATATATTTACATACATATCTGGAACGGATTAATTGTATTTACATACAATCCTATGGTGGAAATTGCTTCGGTTCACGACCAAATTGGTTTACGACCAGAGTTTTGGAACAAATTATGATCGTGAACCGAGGTTCCACTGTATAAGTGCTTGTGAAAATACACACTAACTTTTCAGAATTTATTCTGCTTAGATGAAAGATATTTTAAACTCGAAGCTGTTTTTATATTTTTGAAACTGCATTTTATCTATAGTGAAACATTTGTTTCCAAAACTGGGTCATTAAAAATAACAGGTCTGACTTTGCAATCAAGCATGCTGGTAATATGTAAACCAGAAACAGACAAACTGCACAAAACAGTAAAGGGTTACATAATAAAAGCTGGTCACGTATAGAAAACGAAATGACATTTGATGTACCAAGCTAAAGAAAAATACATTTGCACTTATGCGTAGTTCAATTAAGAACATTTTTTTTCAGGCAGCCTAAAATGGGCCATTGGAATCAAAGCAGGCCTTAAAAGTCAGGTTTGGAGACAAATAACAGCAAAGAAACTTGTAAAAGTAAACAAGTTTTAAAACATGAAAATATTGATAAACAGTTTTGTAACACTTTCCTGTTTACTGTGCTTCCCCCTACCCACACCTGCTAATCACATGTCATAACTGCACTTAAACCTCAGTTTATTTCTATGAAGAAACTAGTTTTTTATGTTCAGCCTCCAGTATTTACATTGTCTACTTTAAAATTAATGAAAAGGTAATTTCAGAGGCTTCAATATCCTTTTAAGGTGTTCTCATTAATGGATTTGGTTTTGCCAATACATTATATAAATATAATCCACTCTTGATTGTTAGCAGGATTCACTGGCATTTTCAAACAACAAATCAGGGGCTTGATGTCTGCCTTTCTTTCACATACCCTTCACCACCAGTCTCTGCCGATCAATGCTATACATTTTACTGTAAAACGAAATCCATGCAGCCAATTTGCCATCTTTAAACACAGCACAGACTAGACAGATTAGCCAGGATTATGAGTACAGAGCTGTCTCCCTTTATTTTTATTCTTTTTGAAAAATGTCTGTTGTCAGTATTTTTCAGGAGTGTTAACTAATGTGTTCTGAGATAAGGTAATTATATTAGTAGAGACACAAGGCTTGACAGAGCCTTAATGACTAAAGAAAAAAAGACAAAATATCTATTCATTGACTGAAACTTTAAAAAGCTTTTTTAATTGATATTATTTAGTAAGATCCAAGGACAAATGATGTGAAATTCATTTCTTAAAAATAAACTGCATATTCTACACTAGCATGAGGCTTAAAAGATTATTAAAAAAGAAATGGTGCATAAAATCCTAAGTGACTTATTCAATTAAATAAAGCAGGAGAAACATGCAACTATCCCTCTTTAGCCTGCTTAGCCTTGACAGCTGAAATAGCAAAAACAACATATCGTAAGAAATCTCTACAGATAAAACAGAGTTAATCTAAAATTCATTGTCACACTGAGGTCTTTTCTAGAAGTTTAATGCAGCGGTCTCAAAATGTTTAAATAAGCGTGCGTTTCCTTACAATACAATACAATACAATTTATTTTTGTATAGCCCAAAATCACACAAGAAGTGCCACAATGGGCTTTAAAAGGCCCTGCCATTTGACAGTCCCCCAGCCTTGACTCTCTAAGAAAATAAGGAAAAACGGCCAAAAAAAACCCAGTAGGAAAAAAATGGAAGAAATCTTGGGAAAAGAACTTCAAAGAGAGACCCCTTTTCCTGGTAAGTTGGGCGTGCAGTGGGTGTCAAAAAGAAGGGGGTCAATACAATACACAGAACAAAACACAAGTAATCCTCATTACAGTATAATAGTAAAATAAAAATATTACAAGTACAGAGCAGAATTTAACAGTAGATGATATCACATAATATGATTTGGATTTGTTTAGAGTCTTGGAGACCCCATCAAGCTGCCTCCCTCAATTAGCCATTCCACAGCTGAGAGAGCGCAAGGCCAGCCAATCCGATGAAAGGACCCCTTTACCTTACGATTCCTGTGATACTCCATAGGAGATGACTTTACCTTAGGCGGGCAAAACAACTTGGCAGGTTGTTTCCTTAACATTAGAATCCCTGAAGCCTAGGAAAAAACTTGCAGTCCCAGGTCACCTTAAATTACTTCGTACCACGCCATTAGCGTCTTTTGTTTTGCAAATGTGTACATCATTACAAGCAGCCTGCTATCCTATCCCCCCAACGCCGCAGCTCAACTCAGGCAAAAAGTTCTTCCAGCTCAAGTCTGTTTTTGTCAGGGTGTGAGGTGCCTGGAGTTGTATACGGTAAATAATATATTGTTATTTGGAACACATGCATTTCACGTGTCTTCCATATCTACAACGTGTCTATGTAAATGTAGGATGACAGGAAATGTTAAACACATACTTAAAACAGAACCTTTTTTCATGTTAAAGTACATATGAAAAAAATTTGACATGAAGTGTATAATGTATCAAGACTAAACTCCAAATTTCAAATAAACACTTTCACAAAAGGCACAAGTATAACAAAACAAATGCGCTTTTATTCAAGAATATAACTAAAGAAAAAGAAATCAGGTTAGGGTACCACACTGACACAACCGCTTGGGTGATGCAGCGCGGTAAGAACTGCTAACTCATTATCAAGAGGTTGCAGATTTGATTCTGGGCGCTTCCTACATTTACAGTTTTGAGTAGTGAGCTGCTCTTATTCTTACTATTATACAATAAAAACATACGTTTGATGAGAGTCAGTAAGAGCCAGTGTAAATTCATAGTACTTGTAAAGGTTAGTTTTTTTTTTTTTTTAAATTCAGTTTTACTCTCAAATATTATAAACTAGCAGAATACCCGCGCTTCGCAGCGGAAAAGTAGTGTGTTAAAGAAGTTATGAAAAAGAAAAAGAAAAATTTTAAAAATAACGTAACATGATTGTTAATGTAATTGTTCTGTCATTGATATGAGTGTTGTTGTCTTATCTATATCTATATATATATATCTATACTAATAAACGGCAAAGCCCTCACTGACTGACTGACTGACTCACTCACTCACTGACTGACTCATTACTAATTCTCCAACTTCCCGTGTAGGTAGAAGGCTGAAATTTGGCAGGCTTATTCCTTACAGCTTCCTTACAAAAGTTGGGCAGGTTTCATTTCGAAATTCTACG
>JANRMT010062813.1:118068877-118089663 GCA_026402145.1 Polypterus bichir lapradei
ATATATATATATTTTTTGCCCCACCCTCGAATAAGGAATGAATGATTGTGTGAGTGGCTGCATAAGCTCCGTTATTTCTTAGTGATAGTAAAAATGAGCCACAGGTGCGGAGACCAGTGTGAATGCAAGCGAGCTCCGGACCCAAATAGTGGGTACCGGGAGATACAATAAAGTAATCAAGCACATAACGAGTGTGAGTGTGATTTTGTATCCAAAGCATTTCTTCATGGAAGATACATTGAGAAGATTTTTATCAAGACGGTATCACTGTTAAGAGGTATAGCAAATAAATATATGAAAGTCAAATTAGTGAGTTAAGATGAAATAAAATTAAAGATCAGAGAAAGAGTATATTACAAAAATATATCCAGAAAAGCATTAACGTAGCTCAAGTGACATAATTTCTTAAAAATAAATTTAATACCATGATTTAAGTACTTTTAGTTGGCATGGGTTTCCTTCCTTGCAGCAGTAGGATTTCGTAAAATTATCAAGAAAGCATAATTAACGTAAATATAGACAATTAGAAGAAGTGCGAGCATTTGGTAAAATAGAAAAGTACTATAATAAGAATTTGGATATTAAAATGTGAGATTTTGAAAAGGTTAATTTGATTCAAATAGTTGTGCTTCATGTTACTCCCTGTTAAAAACAATTCGAGTCATTTTTATATTCTGATAAGTAAAGCAGCCTTCAGAAAAATGTAGGAGGATAGCACCAAAAAGAAAAATTAAGCGATAGAAAAATGTTTGAGTATATAGATTTTTGTGTAAATATGTATATAGCTGTACTTATATTTGTGGGGAAAGAATAACAAGCGTTGAAAAGAATATCATGCGCGAAAAAAGAAAAGTGCACTGTATTTAACTTCAAAGGTACCTGGCGCTCGCTAATGTCTGTGTATGGAATATGTCTGTGCTGAACTTATTCAATGTGTGTGCATGTATATTATGTGTGTGTGTGTGTGTAAATATGTTTGTGCTAAAAATGTGTAAGCGTGCGTGTTGTTTGTTCTGTGGGTGTGCGTGTGTGTGGTTGGGAGTAAGAAAACGAAACATGGAGACTTCTGGGTAATGTAGTTCAATTATGATTTGCTGAAACTGCAGTGTACATATAAATTTCCAGAGCTCTGAGTAAATATGGGTTAAAATAAATTTCAGTATGTGTAACATTTGATAAAATGAAAAATGCATTCACTTTTAATTATACAAATGTTTATAAAATATGCGAGGCATCTTTCCTTCGGACCCTGATCAAGTCTTAAGGAAAAGTGCACTTTTGATAACTATAACATTGAAGGGAAACAATGTCTTTCAATTTCCTTCTGTCCTCTTCTTTTTCTTGTGATGTGTGTATGTGAAATTGTGCTCTATAGGGAATTTTACAGTGGAGTGTGTGGTAGCGCAGTGGTTAGCACTTATGCTAAGATTCGAGTTTATTTGTGCTTTGTGTTGAAGCTTACATGCTATTTGTTTTGAGTTAATATTCTCAATGACAGTTTAGTCTTTTTGCTGGGAGTACCGTCTTGCTGTGGTATCGAACCGCGTGATTTCTCGATAGTTGGATTTACCCTTATTGTCGCAGGAATGGATCGCCACGGAAGCAATTCCTCGTTGTCGCTGAGTCATTTCGCCAATGGAGTCTCCTTGATCTAGAAACCAGCGCCGTCTCGAGCTGAGTAGGATCGTGTTATGTTTCCTAGGGTTAACATCAGCTAACGTCATGAGAGGCTGTTTTATATTCGTTTGTCCTGATTGGTAATGTTAAGTGAGAATGGAACTTTCTCTTCTTCAGAATTCATTTTCTCTTTCTGATTCCTCTGCTGCATTGTTTCCAAATATAGTGTGTAACAATAAATAATAAGTAATAAAAAGTAACAAAACTGGGGTAAGGTTGAATGTATTAAAACAATGGTTTGGGTGATTTTATGTATGTTATATAGTGTATTAAAGGGATCCCTATGTGTGCATGTTAAATAAGTTTCAGTGTGTTTGAGAGTATGTGTAAAAATATGTGGTGTTGTTTGCAAGGATGAAATAACTGATTTTAATGTGTTTGAGAATGTGAATGTAAATGTTGAAATTAAAAGAGCTCTTAATTCTAAATTCAAAAAAGATATGAACAGGTGGTGTAAAATGTCTCCAGATTAGGCATATTATATGAGCACCCCTTTCATTTGAGTACTGGCCAGACTCTGATAAGAGGGAGGATTTGAATTAAAAAGAATAAAAATTCAATTGAAGGAGACATTCTTTAAAATAGTAAATGAAGCTGAAGAAAAACAGTGGCTTCCAGTCCAGGTAGTGTTCCATCCTAAAATATGCTTAAAAAAAAGAGGGAAAAAGGGGGGTTAACTAAGAGAAAAACAGACTGTGCTCTTTGGAGTTAACATTGTGAAAAACATGTAATAAACATCTGAAAGATAATAATGAAAGAATGTGCAAGATCAAGTGACTTTAGCAGTAGGTTATGGGGAAAAGAAAATCAGTGTATGTAACTGAAGTAGATTTAAAGTATTTTCTTAGTTTGAGATTCTGGGAAAAATTTACCTGATAAAGAAGTGGGTTCTTCATTCTAAATATGGGTAGGAATGTGCAAATTTCTTAGAGGGCTTTATAGTAAATAAATAAAGGCACATTTTGCATTATAGGGCATTCTGATATATTGATTTCTTTCCTCATTTCCTTTGTGTGTAATATTGACATGTTTGTGTGAAATATAGTGGAATACTGGTATCACAACAAAACTAATGGAAGGTTCACTTTTATATTTTTGATGCATTAATGAAATATTGAATGAGGCATTTTAATAATAATAATAATTTTATTAAGATTCTAAAAAACTAAGATCCAAATGTATGTGGTATTTTAATTAAATAATTAGTGATAAAAAGAAAGAAAGAAATATTACTTGGCATACATGTATAGAAACCTTGAGCTTTTATATAACAAGTTATAAGGGGTTACAGATGAAGTCCAAGATTATTTTTTGCTGCTAAATAACCTTTGAAATAATTTCAGGGCCTTTGAGTGGGAAGGGATAAAATATTTTACTTCACTGACCTTGTTAATCTTAGATATGGTCCAAATATACTTAAAAATGAACACCTTGTGTAAAAAGAAAAATGTTTTTAGGACTTTGTACATTTGAACAATGCTTTATAATTAGATACATGGGAGAGGAAATGTGGAGCCTAATTATTTTTTGTTATATTTAATGTCAAAAAGGAAAAGTAATTAAGAATTTACCCGTCCAGATTGTGGATTTCTTTCTTGACTCTACTTGCTATGCTAATTATGAGATGTTCTCTGGAGGTTGCTGGTATACTTGACAATCATATAAGGGAGGGGTACAATGAACACTATGACAAATTTATTATAATTGACTGAAGTCTTCTTGCATTTTTTACACCAACCTCCACGGAGCATGGCTCTAACTAATAAATACTCAACCTTCTCTTTGGTTTTGTTTGTTCTCTATTCCTGGACATATTTGTCTTCCCTGTAAGAGAGCTATAAAATTTGGCTTTTATTCAATAATTATATTAATGGGATCAGTTTTAGTTACCCTCTTGCTCCACATCTCCTCTGCTTGTAAAAATAAAAACAGCAATATTGACACAAGTGACAATAAGGGGGGAAGGGTTGGTATAATAAGTATTGGTAGAAGTATGTTTAATTTTGTTTAAATTTTACATTTTGAAACCAGTTTAAATCTTGGAACTATTTTTTATTTATTATGGAACAAATGCAGATAATTTGAATATTATGTCAATATTATTGGGACCAATTTTTGTAATGATTTATTATTGAGTACATTTCCCTTTATAATACATTGATTGACTTTATTTTTATAATGACTTGGGACATGTTTTTAATTGAGTGGAGATTGCAACCGCAATCAAACTGGAAACAGCTATAAAGGAGGACTTGAACATTGTGCTTATCAATTTAAACTTTTACTCTGACTGTTTAAAGACAAATTGACTTAGACAAGCACAAACTGGATTGAAATGACCGTTTGTTTTACTGCTAGCAGTATTTTTAATAGGGGTACCCCCAACGAAACAGATCTGACATCTTATGACATACTATTTTTTGGATCCATAAGCAGCTACCAATGAAGAATTAATATGCTGACTATTTAAATGAGTGTTTTTAAGTCTTTACATCTGCAGGTGAAAGCTGTTTTTTCCTAGTGCATCGTAGATGACAGCATTTGAAGTTGAACCAGAGATTGGGCTGTGATAAAGGTCTGCAGATAAACTAATCATCTGATTCTAAGGAGAACCTAGCCATACCAGAGAGGGAATCAAGTCATGAATCAGGCCATCGATCAGCTGACTACTGGACAATGCACCTTGATTCCAGTTCCAGGCATCATGGATACCTGCTGCCAAGAGCTCAACTATGCTGGTGATGTTTGAGCCCAAAAGATCATTGTGGATTCCAAATCATAGATGACATCTGCCTACTTTGGTCCAAGACTTCTAGACGTGGTCCTTTTTACCTGGGATATTGGACCCCAACACCTGCCTTAATCCTTATCAGAGAAGAAAATTTGTCACACTTTTACTCTGCAGGGCTCAATGTTCTTTGCCGGAGCCTACTTTGATTGTCCACTTGTTTGACAAATAGCAACATCTTTTAAATTAAAAGTATTTGAACTGTAAAGTTATGAAAGCTATAGAAGGGAAAGCTAATTATTTGTAAGCAAAGCAGAATATAGGGACTCCTAAATAATGTGTTTAATGAATGTTTGCATTAATGGGAATACTACATGATTATTATGAATTCATAGTGGTTAAGAATAGATATTTTTAGATAAATGTTTTGATATGCCTTCTGATATTTAGTATGAGATAATAAGTTACCTTTGAGGACCAATGATTTTGTTATTTGTAAAGTTAATCAGAATTGAGTCTAATATAACTTAAGGGATCTATTAGAGATTGTTAAGTGATTGTCATTGCAGGGGCAATCCATTATTACTAGTTAGGGTCAGTCCAGTTTAGATATTCTAGGTTATTGATTGTAGTATTATAGCAAATAATGTAGAGCTTTACATTTAGGTACATTTATTTAATGGAAAACAATAATAGTAAGCATATGGGATGACACACATAACTAGTATTTTGGGGATAAGGGACACCTACTATAGGTCAGAACATCCATAACTTTTAGAATAGGATAAAACAGTTTAGGCTAACATGTTAGTGGTGATGCAGGTCAAATGATTAACATTATGGTTTGTTAAGTATATGTATTATAAAATCAGTGAAATTAAGTAATAATTTGGCCCATAGGAGATGGAGTGTCTTATACATACAGTGGTGAATGTGTGGTCTGTGAATTAAAAAGCCCAGATGAAGTCTGAAGATCTCTGAAGATTTGGAATCCTTAATAAGAAGCTTGGGTATAACCCTTGAAATTGAAATTGAAATGAATGTGACCTCAAAAATGACCCAGTGATTTGCATTTTGGAAGGTAGTGCTGACGTCTTCCGAAGGTAGGATTGACACCTACTGTCCACAAAGTGGCTGCATTAATGTGATAAAGGTGGCTCAAGGTTGAGACCACAGCTGGGTGTATATTTGGGCAATTTTATGAATGAGTGTGTTAAGATGTGAGCATGGTGAGGTGTGTAAGGACTTTATCTCTGATTATCATTGTGCACAGTGGTGGCAACCTAAAACTGAGAACTTTTGAGTTATTTAAGATAAATATTTATGCCATCTGTATCACCACCAACAATATTATTTATAGGTCTGATTGTAGATGAACACAAAGAATTAGGTACATTAAATAGTTATTTTGCCATGTTTAGGAATTGGGACATACATTATGTGTTTAGTGTAAATCCATCTTAGAAAGGAAAGGTAAAACCAATATAATTAGTATTAGCTTTATTTGAACCTGGGAATCATGGGGGTTCATGTTAGTGAAGCAGAAATTACTCTTTTAATGGTATTGTTATATATTTGAATGGTATTTTGTTGCTTATTACCAGTTTCCTAATTAGTTATTGCTAGAAGTTGCTGTCAAACAGGTGTGAATCAAATTTCTTGAACCATATGGACATCTTCAGTTACAGATTTTAATTCTTTTCTTGATGACAATGTGGATGATGAAATACCAAATCAGAAGAAACTCCTTGGGTGAAGTGCTAGTAACCGCTCCCCAGGGAGGTGACCCTCTACGGTGCGCAAAGTACCTGGGTTGAAGAAAAAATGTAATTTCACTGGAAAAATATTTCTCCAAGCGAAGAAAAAGCACTTATTATGGACAATTGTTTTATTACTATTATTATTATTTTCTGCTTTATAATAACTATTTTGTGACTTCCATGGATTATATGATATTCCTGTGATGTTTAAATTTATCTGCACCTGTGATTGATTATGTATATTTTTGACTGTTAGGGTAGGGACAGGAAGTCTTTTACTCCTCTTAGTTGATTGATGGGGGAGATGCTTGGCTCCTGTGCCACCAGAGATGGGGTATGGGTGTTGAAGATTGAGAAGAACTGTGAAAGGTCCGTATTGGGCTTCAAAGAAGAATTGAATCAACATCCCCTACCTTTCTTTTGGAATCAGGTTAGATGTTGAGGTTTGATTAAACCTCAAAAGGGAGGAATGTAGAAGGAAAATTTTTTATTAGCATAAGAGAATAGCAAATTAACATATACGAGCCATAAGAAGTAATTAAAAGCTTCTAAAACATTAGATTAAGCATAAATTAGAATATAAAAGCAAATACGATAGGTCTAGCAAATATTTAACTAAAAATCAGTTATATTGCATTATTTTATAGGCTTACATTAAAATTTCTAAAGTAAAGAAAAGAATAGCTAATTGATACAGCGAAACCAGTTTTGGACAGGATAAGAGTTTGAGAACACCTGTGATTCAAGGCTAGGAAGAGATAACATAGAGAAGAGGCCTCTAAGAGCAGCTGGATTGATGAATCAGCAGAAAAGCTTTTACTGTAAGGAGGGTCACGCTGACCTAATGCATGAAAAGAAAATCTTAGTAAATGCAGGCATTAGCAAAAATATTATAAGAATATATCAGCAATTAACTTTAGTGTAGAAATTAAGACAAATCAAGCATGCCAAGCAATGATCAAATGAAAGCACATACTATACTTCTTTTTAATTAAAGCTTAAGCTTCAGGTCACTATAGTAAAAAGTTTGGAAAGCCTAAGAGAGGAAAACCCATATATGGATTAGTAGCCTTGGCCAGTTAGAAAAAATGGGAACAGAATAGAAAGAGAACACATTCCACTAGCAGACCAGTCTAAAGAGATGATAAGGGTTCCCACGGAAACTCAAGATTTGGTCGAATGGGAGTAAGATGGAGTCAGCGGAGGTAAGCAAACCAGCTCATTAGAGCAAGGTCAGAAAAGATAGAAAATTACATCAGGAAAGCCCAAAGATGGAAAGAGGAAGCCATCCACCCAGTCTAAGACCAATCAGAATAAGCCAAACAGACACCAAAAGGAACAATGGACAGTTGAACCAGATGCAGTCAGCTTAATGAATGAGCCAAAATGATAAGAAATTGTTATAAAAGCTTCAATTGCTGAAATGATCGTCACTCAATCTAATTTGGCCGTATTGGGTTGAGTCCTTGTTATTTTTTGTGGTTGATTTATTGCAATAAATCCTTAAAATTCTGTCTGTCTATCTGGAGTCCTAATAGCCTTTATTTTTAGGTAAAAAGCCTTCTGATGATGAATTTTTCGCCACGACACTACCCCTTGGATTTAGTAAATTGCAGCTTTTCAATCATTCTCAAATTAGTCAGAAAAGCCTGGTGACTAACTATTGATTTACTGCCACAGAGCCATCACAGCTAAACCTGATAGTTGTTTTTCCCTCTGCACAATATTGGCTAATTGCTTGTAATTTTCAACATTTCATTGTTCCTTTCTGCACATTAAACTTATGAAAACATACTGTGAAACAAAGGAATCTTCTGATGCTTTCTTCTAGTGAACTCTAATATTTGAATCAGATAGGGACCTCTTCTGGGTTGTTACAAAGTTTGGCCCCTGTGTGTGTAAACTGTTTGCACATTTTAATTGTATTCACTTGGACTTTTTTTCTGTTTCATCCCACATTCTAAATACAGTACACATACAGTATATATATATATATTACATTCATTTAATTTCGTAATTATCCCTTTAACTAAGAAGATTAATGGGTGTGTGTGAAAATGCATTGTCATGAGCTGGTATTCCATTCAGTGTTGGTTTCTGCCTTAGACACATGGTCATTTAATGGAAAATGAGCACATGAAGGTTTTACAGAGCACATCCATCATATAAATCACGACACACTTTTTTTTTTTTTTTTTGCAATCAAATTTTACGTAAGTGAAAATTATCCTATTAAACCAGCACTAGACATAAGGCAAGAACCAGCTCTGGTTGGGTGTAATAAATGTATCATTTTAATATGTCACTGTTCTCAGTGCAAATATATTTTATAAATCTGCCTTTTTCTACTCACGTGCACAGTTGACACAGAGCCAGATTTAGCACAGTGGTTCACCATACAAGAACTGCTAGGCAAGTGTTTTAAGACAAGACAGTTAGGGACAACTGCGAAATGGGCAACCACACTGATGACCATTATATACTATTTCTGAGTGTCAAACTCAGCATGAAATTGTATCCTCTTTGCTTGTTTGGAATGGCATGATTCACCTAAGTGGGGGCCTGCACATGAAGAAAGAGTATAAAGCCTGGGAACGTTGCCAAGCACACCTTTGAAGCAGGTGGACGGATGGGAAATAACGTCATTCGACCCGGAAAATCCTACCAACGCAGTGATGAAAATGGCATACTGTACACATCGGGCCCCCACCCCGAACTGGGTCCTTGCTGTTAGCTTCATTGTCTGTTATGCAGCATAAGCCTTCATTAAAGAAAGCTAAGTTATTTCTCCTATATGATTTCTTACCGTCGTATCACTAAGGGAGGGCTATCGCCTTTTAATATCATATCTATATAGATTCAGGTTATGTAACAACAACAACAACATTTATTTATATAGCACATATTCATACAAACAGTAGCTCAAAGTGCTTTACATAATAAAGAATAGAAAAATAAAAAAACACAATATGAAAACAAAATAAATCAGCATTAATTAACATCGAATAAGAGTAAGGTCCAATGGCCAGGGGGGACAGAAAAAACAAAATAAAAACTCCAGACGGCTGGAGAAAAAAAAATAAAATCTGTAGGGATTCCAGACCATGAGACCGACAAGTCCCCTCTGGGCATTCTACCTAACATAAATGAAACAGTCCTCTTTGGATTTAGGGTTCTCACGGAAAGGCTTGATGATGATGGTCATGTAGAATTCTGCCTTTTAGTCCATCCATCATTGTTGGAGCATCATGAAGCTTTGAGTAGGTGGAGGTGGCGCAGGCCACCACCACAAAGAAACCGGAAAAAGAAACAGAAAAGAGAGTAGGGGTCAGTACGGATTTTAGAGCTACCCTGAATAGTTATTATGAGGAAATTGAACATACAGGGTATCAGGATTAAGTTAAATTAAGTTAAATTGAAGTTATAGAAAGGCCATGTTAAAGTAATATGTTTTCAGCAGTGTTTTAAAGTGCTCTACTGTATTAGCCTGGCGAATTCCTATTGGCAGGCTATTCCAGATTTTAGGTGCATAGCAGCAGAAGGCCGCCTCACCACTTCTTTTAAGTTTTGTTCTTGGAATTCTAAGGAGACACTCATTTGAGGATCTTAGGTTACGATTTGGAATATAAGGTGTCAGACACTCCGATATATAAGAAGGGGCGAGATTATTTAAGGCTTTATAAACCATAAGCAGAATTTTAAAGTCAATCCTAAATGACACAGGTAACCAGTGTAGTGACATCAGATCTGGAGAAATGTGTTCGGATTTTCTTTTCCTAGTTAGGATTCTAGCAGCTGCATTCTGCACTAGTTGCAAACGATTTATGTCTTTCTTGGGTAGTCCTGAGAGGAGTGCGTTACAGTAATCTAGTCGACTGAAAAAAAACACGTGAACTAATTTCTCAGCATCTTTCAGTGATATAAGAGGTCTAACTTTACTTATGTTTCTTAAGTGAAAAAATGCTGTCCTAGTGATCTGATTAATATGCGATTTAAAATTCAGATTACAGTCAACAATTACCCTTAAGCTTTTTACCTCCGTCTTGACTTTTAATCCTAATGTATCCAGTTTATTTCTAATAGCCTCATTGTATTCATTATTGCCAATCACTAAGATTTCAGTTTTCTCTTTATTTAACTTGAGAAAGTTACTATTCATCCATTCTGAGATACAAGTCAGACATTGTGTTAGTGAATCAATAGAATCGGGGTCATCAGGTGCTACTGATAAATTCAGCTGTGTGTCATCAGCATAGCTGTGGTAGCTCACGTTGTGCCCTGAGATAATCTGACCTAACGGAAGCATGTAGATTGAGAATAACAGTGGACCCAGGATAGAGCCTTGTGTAACACCAAATCGGATATCATGTGTCTTTGAGTTGTAATTACCACAACTAACAAAAAATTTTCTCCCTGTCAGGTAGGATTCAAACCAATTTAAGACACTGCCAGAGAGGCCCACCCATTGACTAAGGCGATTTCTAAGAATATTATGATCAATATTGTCAAATGCAGCACTCAGATCTAAGAGGATGAGAACAGATATATGGCCTCTGTCTGCGTTCACTCGCAAATCATTTACTACTTTAACGAGTGCAGTTTCTGTGCTGTGATTTATTCTAAAACCCGACTGAAATTTATCAAGAATACCATGTTTATTTAGGTGGTCATTTAACTGCATAATGACTGCTTTCTCCAGAACTTTGCTTAAGAAAGGCAGGTTAGAGATGTGTCTAAAATTTTCAAGAGACGAGGGGTCAAGATTATGTTTCTTAAGAAGAGGTTTAACTACAGCAGTCTTAAGACAGTCCGGGAAGACCCCAGTATCTAATGACGAATTTACTATGTCCAGAACATTATCAATTAGCACGCCCGATACTTCTTCTAACACGCCTCAATTACAAAAGAACTCATTCCAACAAGGGAGCTAATGCCCCCTGCTGGATACAATGGGGTGCTAGTTTGTCCCAGGGAACATCATATGGCCAATGACCCTAGCATGAATATCTTTAATTTGTCAAAGGAAAACTCGAGTATGCAAATAAACTTATGAGGCGACAAGGGCAATGGGCCAACACCACAAAGAAAGTGATCAGGCCAAGATTTGAAACCCTGCCACTGTGTGGTATGAAGCACAACGCTGGCAATTCTTGCATGCCCATGTATAAAATGCATATTACTTACTAATTGGTTCCAAAGGGTGTTATAGCCAGGGGTGGTGGTGGGGGCAAGCTCCCACCATCTACAAATGCTCCCATGGTGTGTGTCTCATATATTGTAGCCTCTAACAACTAAGTCCAGCTCCTGGCCTTCATGTATGGCAGGGGTGACGGTGTGTTACTGGCACCATAACCAGTTGCTTCGGGCAGTCCGGGAGGACTGCTCATCTAGGAGAAGGAAAACTCTGATTTCAAACCTCTGCTGTCTTGCGACTATACCCAGTCATGAGAAAGGGTTCGGAAATTAAGTCTGAATAAAAATATAGAGTTAGATTCCCAAAGGCTGTTGAATGTCAATATTGAACTTTCTGCCGGCAACTCCTACAGCCAAGCTGGCTCCAAATATAATGTTATGCATTCATTTGGATCTAGTCAGCAAGGCAGAAAGGGGGGCCCTGTTGTCTGGGCAGCACAAGGGCATCATATACTGTTGCATAGGCCAGCGCCCTGGAGAGGTCACTCCAGTCTCACCTCATGGTGTGAGCACAACACAGAAGACAGCAGTTACAGGTTATAAGTCCCTGCTCAACTGACGTAGAGCTGGACGCCACAGGCTGTCTTCGACACTGGGGAGGATCTTTGTGTCCCATTGGTCAACTATTGTCCGCCTCAAGCCAGGCAGCCCCCAGCCAGTAAGGTGTGGACCCACCACGGTCTGCTTGCTTCAGTGGGTGTCTGCAGCTCCAAGTTTTGCTCAACCAGCAGATCGTTATCAATGCACAGAGAAAATATCACTTGAAAAAGCTTAAAACCCCAGCTTTTTGTATCTCATGCTGGAACGTGCAAACAATGCACACTGGACTGTCCGATGACCTGAAAGAAATTGAGGATGCTCGAAAGACACCAGTAATTGATTGCGAGCTGCACAGACTGCATGTTGACATAGCAGCACTGCAGGAAACAAGCCTATCAGACAGTGGATCACTGGAGAAAGAACATTATGCCTTCTTCTGGCAGGGGAAAGGTGTTGAGAAAACCAGGGAACAATGATTTGGTTTTGCTGTCAGGAGCACACTGCTCCTCATGATTGAACCTCCAATAGGTGGCACAGAAAGTGTTTGTATCCTACACCACTTTACATCAGCAGGTATCGTACACCTTGTGTACCTTGTGTTTATGCACCAACCCTAAAAGCCATTTCTGAAGTCAAACACCAGTTCTATGAACACCTAAATAGCGTTGTTAACAGAATCCCAATATCAGAGCACATTTACCTCTTGAGAGATTTTAATGCTAGGGTGGGTGCATATCAAGAATCCTGGTCAAGCATGTTAGGTCATCATGGCATAGGAAAAATAAATGAGAATGGCCAGAGGTAACTTGAGTTCTGTTGCCATCAATGTCTGTGTGTAACAAATACTTATTTTCAGAATAAGAAATGTCATAAAGCTTCCTGGAGATACCCAAGGTCAAAGCACTGGCACCAACTGGACTTGGTCATCACCAGACATGACTTTCTAAGCAGCGTATGGAATACCAGAACTCACCACAGAGCAGACTGTGATACTGATCACTCCCCAATTGTTACACAGATAAAAACAAGGAGTTCATAGAGAGGCTTGAAAATTCTCTGGTTAGTGACCAACAGCAGTGTGCAGAAATAAGATGGAATTCCCCCAGAAACACCATCTACAGTGTTGCCATCATGACTTATGGCAAGAAAGACGGCCATAATGCAGACTGGTTTGAGGCTGGCATATCACTGTTAGAGCCAGTCATTGATGGTAAGCAAAATGCACTTATCACTTACAAGAGCGATGCAAGCCAGCAAAATCTACAGAACCTGAAAGATGTCCATCACAAGGTCCAACAAACTGTCACTGCACAAATGATTATTGGCTTCAACTGTCCGGAAATATTCATCTAGCATCAGACACTGGCAACATTAGGAGCATGTATGAAGGAATTAAACAAGCAATTGGTAAGCAAATGAAGAAGTATGCACTTCTGAAATCTAAGACAGGAGAGGTAATCACAGACAAAAACAAACAAATGGGTCTATGGGTCGAACATTATCTAGTGTTAAACATCATCGAAGACCTGCTTGTCCTCGAATACCTAGATGCAGAACTAATTGAGGCTGAACTTAACAAAGCCATTGTTGCCCTATTGTGTGGAAAGGCACCAGGAGATGACAGCATACCACCAGAGATCATTAAATGTGGACAGCCAGCCTTACTAAAGCCACTATGTGAGCCCCTGTGCCTCTGCTGGAGGGAAGCCAAGGTAGCACAGGACATGCGTAATGCCAAGATAGTCACCGTGGATAAAAACAAGGGTGATCACAGTGACTTTAACAGTTACTGGGGCATCTCCTTGCTGAACATTGTAGGCAAGGTCTTTGCCCATGTGGTTCTAACTTAATTGCAGGTCCTTGCTGATCGTATTTATCCAGAATCACAATGTGGCTTCTTGTCTATAAGTCAGCTCCAAGAAAAATGCAGAGAACAAGGCAATCCACTATACATCACATTTATAGATCTGACTAAAGATTTTGACTTCTTGAGCAGGACAGGTATGTTTCAGCTGATTTAACAAAAATCTCTGACTCCCGCTGCCTTTTCGGCCTTATGCGGTGAGCCAACTTTCTTCCGGTCACTCCTGCTCCTCTCAAGCGCTCAGCAGGAGCGACTACTACCGTCAGCCCTCGGGTGTCGGCCAAACACACCGCTAGGGCTCGCCTCTCCCAGCTGCCTGCAAACATCGCTCGCTCGCTCCCTCTCTCCCACACACCAGCTCCCTCGCTTCCAGCTGCCCTTTTCCTCAACCTCTGTTCCCTTTTTCCTTCTTTCCTCCTCCACACTCGCACTCCTAATATATATATAATGGGGACATGAATCAGGTGTGGTGATTAGCAGTTCCTGGCATCAATTACAGATGTGGATGACCCCTAACCTGTGCACTTAAGCGAGGACTACCCGCAATCACAAAGCACCCGGGAACCACTCCGGCCACACTACTACGCCCCCTCTTTAAGCCGTGAGTGTGGCGATTATCTATTTAAGAAAAACTGGCCTTTTCAATCCGAGCTGTGGACCCGCTACAGCACACCCCTGTTATAATATGTTTGTTATAATATGAAGTTTAATGTCACTGTCTCTGTGCACACTGTTATGGATTCATTCATACAGGCAGACCAAGTATGGTACACAGGGGCTCAGCATTTGGAATTGCCAGCTAAGCATAGTACTAGATAGCCAAAGACAACTGGAGGATTGTATAGTCAGCCTAAAAGACAGAATAGTATACTTCTGTCCTCTGTCAGCACAAAATCTTGTTTCCTTGTTGGGAGAATGAGAACTGCATGTAGGCATTGTGCTATTACTGTATTTTTTGGAGGTGGAGTTGCATCCTTTCCTGTCCATGTTTGGAGACCAGAGAAAGAGCCTGCACGTGGAGCAACTAGTATATAAGGATGGACCTACTGCCAATACACTTTGAAGCCTATGGATGGATGATGTCATCCGTCCGGAAAATCCTTTCAATGAGGTGACGAAAGATGGCAGACTGCATAGATTAAGATCCCACCTTGATAGAGTCTGTCATAAGCTTCCCGTCTGTAACTGCATAAAATCGTCAGTAAAGAAAGCTAAAGTATATCTTTTTCTCTTGTAATTTTTGTACTGCCGTAATTACTATGGGAGGGTTGTCGCCTCTTATATCATATTTCTATATTTCTCAGTTACTTAACATGCCGCAATTTCAAAAGAACACATTTCCGGAGAGCTAATGCCTCCAAAGGAAACAAAATCCCCACACACTTACCACCCCCCACCCCCACTAAATGCTTAGTATTAGAACCTATTTTCATGAGGATACACAGGGTATGGTCAGCTACAATGGGGACATTTCTGACCCCTTCCAGATCAAGAGTGGTGTGAAACACCTTGCACCGACTCTGTTGGCATTTTCTTCTCCATACTTCTGAACTTCATACTCAAGGACTCTGTCGAAGGCATCAACCTACATACCAGGAGTAACAGGAAGCTGTTCAACTTAGCTTGCCTAAGGGCAAAGACCACCTTTTGCACAATCCTCATTAGAGAATTGCTGTTTGCTGATGATGTGCCCCTGACTTCACACACTGAAGCTGCTCTCCAGCAGCTGATCATCCATTTTGTATATACTTCCAAGGAGTTTGGGCTGGCTATTAGCATTAAGAACACCAATGTCATAGGCCAGGATATCCCTGCTCCACCTTCAATTAGCACTGACAGCAAAGTGCTTAAAGTCACTGACCACTTTACTTACCTGGGTTCCATCAGCAGCAGCATCCTATCACTCGATAGTGAAATCAACAGGCGGATTGACAGAGAGTAATAGACAGAACAATCAGCTGACCCAGAACAGCAAACTGAAGGTATACCAGGCATGTGTCCTCAGCACCTTGCTGTATGGTAGCGAGTCCTGGACTACTTATGTCAAATAGGAAATTTGTCTAGTGAGTTTCCACCTTCGCTGCCTATGATGCATCCTTGGCATCGTATGGCAAGACAAAATTATCAACACCACTGTATTGGAGCAAGCTGACTTACTGAACATACATCGTCTCCATAGCCAGAGATGGCTGCGCTGCCTGGGACATGTACATCAAATGCCAGATGGTCGCATTCCCAATGATGTTATGTATGGCGAGCTAACCACAGGACATCGCCCAGTGGGCCACCCAGCACTGCGGTACAAAGATATCTGCAAGCATGACCTAAAAGGTGGTTAACATGCCAGTGAGACCTATCTGTTAAATGGAAAGTTGCCTTAGAATTTTAATGAGATCCAACCAGTAAGATTGTTACTTGTTTCTGTGATATGCCTTCTTCACTTGAACCCATTCAGAAACAGCCAGTCTAAGTGCATGCTTGACCGTGTCATAATTATATTTCATTTGGTTTTGTACTTCAAAGACCCATCTTCATTTTGTGAGTGTCTGGTCCTCATACCCAGATCTGAGCTGTTAGTCAAAATAAAGGCAACTTTAATTCCTGGCCTGAAAATTAAAAAAGCAGGAGAAACCCTGTAGCTTGTGACCCAATTCCACACTTCCTAGAAGAATGGTTAATGTGTAGTCGTCAGTGCATAAGGTGAAATGACAGCCATATAGATAAATATGCCAGTGTTCACAGGCCCACAGTCAAGCCAGTGTCTCTCTCCCACACTGAGTACTTTTGTTCAGCTTCAGTGAGGGCATGTAAGGCAGAAGAAACTGTGAGCTCCACACCATCAACTACCTAGGAGAGAACAGCCCTCAGTGCCACAGCTGAAGCATCACATGTGACAAGTGTAACGGCAGCCAGGAACTAAATGAGCTAATGTAGGTGGCCTTGTGAGCAGTCATTTCATGTCATGAATTGCCTGTGTACCTGTAGTCCAAGCCCAAGTAGCATTCTAGTTCAAAACGGCCTCAGTGGATCTGCTGTATCAGCATACAGTATATGGTAGAAAATGAAGGAAATTATTTGCCATACCCAAGAATGAAGCCAGCTTTGCAGCTAATTTAGGCATTGGAGAGGCTAGTATAGAATCCACATTGGATAACAGAGGCTGGATAATTTTGCAAGTAAGTTTGTGGTCAACAAAACAAATCAATAACTGAAACACTAAAAATAAACTGTTCCACATTAAGGGTGACTTGGCTTTTTTCCAGCCAGTGCAGTACCTGCTGCAAGCAAATATCATGTTGTTCCTGAGTGGAGACATGTACCACAAAGTCATCCAAATATATTGACATACCAGGGATGTTTGCAACCAAAAGTGACGTGATCGTTAGAAAACAGCTTGTAGCTGAGCTTAATCCAAAAGTTGTTAATGTGAGCTTGAAGACCCTCAGATTAGAGGCAAAGGCAGCCAGGTCCCGGGTAGTGGTATGTAATAGCACTTGTAAATAACCTTGTGCAAGGTTCTGTTTACCAAAAACAGTAGAGCCCTTGAAATGTATTGCAAGATCTTCTGTCATATGCAGTGGATATTTATCAGGAATTATGGCTTTACCTAACTTCCCTCAAATCCACAAACAGACAAATTTTAACGTTCTTTTTCTGTGCAATAACAAGGTTTGTTATCCAGGGTGAGGTATCAGATAACTCGATGATGCCAGTGTCTTTCAGCCTTTTGTAACTCTATAGAGACCTCCTTTCATAGTGCCAGTGGAATCCAATGGACGGGTTGAATCACTCGGGCAATGTGAACAATGTGAACAAAGACAGTAATGTAGCCAAAGCCTGTGATGTAGTTGAAATTGTGACTTTGTGCACTGGAGTTGGATTTAACGTCTATGCCTTTACTCCCTGTAACTTTTGTGCATCTGCCAAAGAGTTTTCCATTCACTTTCTTAGTGACAGTATTTTCTGTAAATTGAGGTAATCGGATTCAAGTAGCAGTGCTGCTGATAACAGTTTGTCTTCTCTATGATTTGGTCTCAGATCATTTTGTTTTGCAGGGTGCCAAATCTACAATGTCCTGCCAGTTTGTGCAAAGCAGAAACATACTGATTAATCAATTCCCCTGGCTGCTGATATCTTTGACAAAAATGAAAATGGTACCTAAGGATACTAGTGCTAACACACTAACACTGCCTTTGAATATATGTATACTGTACGTGGGCACCATTGAAGCATGGAGAAGATACAATGGCACTGTACTCCCAAGCAGTGCAATAGCAGAGCCTTCTTTCTAACATCCTCAATTTCTTGAACATCAAGGTGTGATATAGTGGAAACATGGCTCAGAACGAATAGCCAATTTTTAATAATCCGTTTGGCCATGTCGGTCTCCGTGAGCATGCTTTTGCAGCTGTGGGGAGTTGATGAGGTAATTGGGGTGAGATGCACCTGCACGTGAAGTTGCTATCACTCTCAATTGCTTCATTGGCTTCCTGCGGTGCATGATTGAGGCTCTGCACCGATGGTGCCTTATAAGTACAGGCCAACACAGAATGAAAAAAGGAGGAAAGGATGAAAGAAGAAAAAGAAAGAGAAAGAGAAAGGCTTGCAGAATGAGAGTGTGGCATTGGGGCAGAGAAAGAAGATGAGCCAGCCTTCTAGAGAAAGAGAGAATGCAGTGCGGTCAGAGGTCCCGCGAGGGATTAGTGCTCTAGGGATGGATCGTACCCACTAATTGTGGGACGACTGTGTGGGCATGAAGGATGATGAGAGGACAACCAACTCCAAGTGTTCTGGTAGACGCTGATGGAGGCAGCCAAGATGGGGGTTCGCGGTTGAGAGGATCGCGGCTGCTGAAGTCTCTGGCAGTTAAGCAAGCTTTGGGTGAGCTGGGGAGATATAGAAGGAGTTGTGCTCGACTCATTTGTCCCAATGGCTGTTACTGTTTTTTTAGTCTTGTTTTAGCCTGGTTTTAAACATTGAATTTTTCACTGTTTTTATGAATTATTTATAAACTTTAAGAACTGCATTTTGGAGACTGTTTGAATTTTTTTTTAATAAAAGCACTTGCACCTTGCACCCTCCCCTTACTCCATGTGTGATTTATCCTCATCTATCAGCTCATTCGGTTAAGTTATCAACAGTGTTGGGTTCAAGAGGCTCCCAAAACTGGAAAATGGAGCATGGAGCAGGACCTGCACTGTCATACAAGGGCCACCAAATATAATCTGAACAATTCAGTCCATGTCTGCTCTAGTGCTGGTGGCTCTCCCAGGACAGTCATGAACAGACTTGGAGGAGGTAACGTGAATTCAGCCATCCTTGTTTGTCAAAATATTATGCCTAAACAAATACTTGATAGACACTCTTTATTCTCTCTTTTCCTTTCTCTTTTTACCAATAACCCTTTCCACCTCAATAACCACACCCATTTATCTAAAATCCAACAACATGCCTCATACTAACATATCAACAGGGATTATGTGGAGAGGATCACAGCCATCAAATTCTTTGATAACTTCATCTCTGCTGACCTTTCTTGGACTTGCAAACACCAAAGCAGTCATTAAAAAGGAACAGCAACAAGTTCACTTTTGCTTAGGAAGAATCATCTGGATCAAAACCTGCTGATGACCTTTTACTGCTCCTCCATAAAGATCCTGCTGACATACTGTATTGCAGTGTGATAGAGAAGCTGCACTGCAGCAGACAGTAGTGCGCTTCAGCATGTCAACAATGCAGCTCAGATGAATATCGGCTGCTCTCTGCCCTCCCTACAAGATTTGTGTACTACTCACTATCTTGGCAGGGCAAAAATAATTTTGAAGGACCCCTCACATCCTGGTTTTTATGCGTTCGACCTGTTGCCCTCTGGTAGGCACTACAGGTACATCAAATCAAGGATGAACAGACTCAGGGACAGTTTCTTTCACAGAGCCATAACTACATTGAATTTGAACATGCACTGACCAGTTCTCTGTCTCTGTCTCTGTCCCTCTAACTTTTCTACCTCCTTTTCTCTTTCTCTTACCTCTCCTGCTCACCTTTTATTTGGATGTGCAATAATCCTTTGTGTAATAATCATAGTCTGCTACAATATTGCTCTATTTATTCTGTGGACAATATTTTACTTTATTGCACTTGTGTAATACTCATATCATTGGTAATTCATTATGCAATACCTTCATAATCAGTAATATCTCATGTTAGTAATACCACATTTTTACCTATTAATTTGTATTTTTTATATTCTTTTTTTTTAGCAGTTTAATATAGTAGTTTATAGTTACTGTGTAAATAGATAGATAGATAGATAGATAGATAGATAGATAGATAGATAGATAGATAGATAGATACTTTATTAATCCCATGGGAAATTCACATTTACATGCTTGATTTTTTTCTTTTCATTTCATCTGAAGGAGTAACTGCTCTGTAATTTCATTATATCTATACTAATAAAAGGCAAAGCCCTCACTCACTCACTCACTCACTGACTGACTGACTGACTGACTGACTGACTGACTGACTCATCACTAATTCTCCAACTTCCCGTGTAGGTACAAGGCTGAAATTTGGCAGGCTTATTCCTTACAGCTTCCTTACAAAAGTTGGGCAGGTTTCATTTCGAAATTCTATGCATAATGGTCATAACTGGAAGCTGTTTTTCTCCATTTACTGTAATGGAGATGTGCTTGAAACCCGTGGGGGCGGAGTTTCGTGTGACATCATCACACCTCCCACGTAATCACGCAGTACGTAGAAAACCAGGAAGAGGCCCAAAAAGCGCTGAAGAAAACATGCATTATATAATTGAGAAGGCAGCGAAACAATAAGAAGCGAGCGAGTGACATATACAACCATATTCATGAGTTCTGCTACTTCGGAAACAAAGCACAGTGTAAACCTACACTTTAAATTAAGTTCATAGACAGGCTACCGCTAGCATTTGTAATTTAGTGCCTGCCCATATAAGGCCGTCCGTCAGCGGCAATCCAATAGCAAACTGCCACGGGTAAATATTCAC
>JANRMT010062813.1:118108957-118124686 GCA_026402145.1 Polypterus bichir lapradei
AATAATAATAATAATAATAATAATAATAATAATAATAATAATAATAATAAGACAGAACCAAGAGTGTTTGTGGTTGTATGATAAAATGTAATAATTATAATCCAGTGTTTGTATGCG
Organism: Polypterus bichir lapradei; assembly: GCA_026402145.1. Taxonomy (NCBI): domain Eukaryota; kingdom Metazoa; phylum Chordata; class Cladistia; order Polypteriformes; family Polypteridae; genus Polypterus; species Polypterus bichir. The sequence goes on from JANRMT010062813.1 coordinate 118,109,075, forward strand.
TGCGTTATGTGTGTGCTGACGCAGTGTAGGAAAGTTGTGTGATTGTGTCATGTGGATGTAAAGTTCCAGAAGCAGGTAAAAGAAGGAAAGGAAAAAGTGATAAAGGTTAAAAAAAGAAAAAAAGAAGTAAAAAGAAAAGGTGCTAGAGGTGTGGGGTGGTGAGAGAACAGGTGATCCCATCATCTAAACACGGATATAGCAGCTTTTTATCCTGACATGCTCATACCCAGTGAATCCCGATAAGAATAATAAACTTGTGACCTGATGTTGGGCTAATAAAGCCAGTCTGTCACTCCTCGCTCCTTGTACAGCCTGTTGTTGATGTAGAGCTTGTCCACAGAAATGACAGCGCGGCTCCCTTCTTGGATGATTTTTTTACGCAGTGGGAACAGAACTCTGTGGCGATCCAAAATTTCTTTAGGAAATTGATCATTCACGCTAAAATCTTTTCCTTTGAGCTCCTTCCCGCGGCTCTTAACAAAATCCTTTTGTTTAAAATGCTCAAATTTGGCCACAATGAGACGAGATCTTCTGCTGTCTGCTCTCTTGGCTCCAAGGCGATGAACCCGGTGAAAGGTGATGTTCTTTACCGTTTCTTCGGGTATCTTCATGTGGGTCTGGAGAAAGTTCTTGATTGTTTGTTCGCAATCCTCCGGTTGTCCTCCCGTCTGCTCCGGCAGGCCTGCAAACACCAGATTGTCTCTCATGCTGCAGGCCTGAAGATCCAAACCCGTCTCCTTCAGGGTCTTGTTGTCCTGGGAGATCCGTGTCATTCCCTCTGTCAGGGAAGACACAGTCTCCCGCAGAGACGCATTTTCAGCCGCAAGCCGCTCCACCTGATCCTGGCTGAATTCCAGAGATTGTCGGAGGTTCTGGAACTCCTGATGTAGAATCTCGAGCAGGTGGAGTCGTCCCTCAAATCCCAAAAGCCTTTTATCTATAGAATCTAATAATTCTAATATATCCTTGCGGGGAGATGAGGTCGCCTCGGGGGAATCCTGAGGACGGCTTCTCTTGGTAGCAGGTGTTTCCGTGTTAGCTGCTGCTTTCTTAGGCCCCAATCACAACAGACTCAAAAACTTGATCAATATAATTTTGTAGACTTTCCAAATTTTCTTCACTTACCCCTAGGTTGATGAGTTATACTTACCGGATTGCTTGCGTTGTCAGTAAATAAATTTGGCGTAAATGTGTCTTAGTTGTTTAGAATGTTTGCTAACGATCTGCCATCTGCGTCAAACGCTGCCGAGAATCCGTGATTTTCCTAGCCAGCACTTCTCTCTCCCAGCATGCTCCTCTCTTTTTCTATGTTTTCCTATGTTATAGTAGAGAATTGGCAGACCTGGCCCAGGTGTCCTTTAGAGAGATAGTGTGCAGGAGGAGATTCCAGAGTAGACAGGTAGAGATAGTTAGATCACGGTCACAGGGTGTAAAGTAAAGGGTGCACAGTGTATATGGGTATTAACCCCCAAATTAGAAGTGTCAAACCATTTTCAGGTCCTTGCTGACCTGGATGGTGTCTCTGATGATTGTGAGGTGGTAGGCAGGGATAAGAAGACTCAAAGGGCCACCTCAAAATCAGTTCCCAGAAACAGAGAGGTAGTGGGGGACTCATTTATTAGAGGGACTGAAGCACAGGTTTGCTCCAAAGACAGAATGTCTTTGCGAGATAAGGGGTTGTCACGTGGTGCTTACCTGAACTCTCCTTTTTGCCAACAGACATCAAGAAGGAAAATAATACGGTTCCAAGATGGTCGCGATGACGTCACTTCCAGCCATTCCTGATGACGTCACTTCCGGCCACCAGCAATCACGTCACTTCCAGCTCATCTCCAATGACGCAATTTCCAGTTCCGCTTCCACATCAACATTGCCAACCACTTCCTGTCACATGTCTTTGGGTTCCTGTATATAAACGCCATCTTGTACAGTAAATTGCATTCTCTGTGAAAAAAGACTTTGAATCCGTTTTAAAGTAAATAAACCCTTGAAACATAGTTTTAGGAAGTCACTGAACACTAGGGAGATTCGGAAGATCTGGAAAATGGCAAATATTATGTCGTTATATAAAAAGCTTAACATGCATCACAGGAAAATTAATGGAAGGAATTATTAAGGATAAGATTGAGCAACACTTGGCAACAACAGGAGCTTTGTGGGACAGTCAGCATGGGTTCAGAAGAAGGAGGTTGTGTTTAACTAACATGCTGGAATTCTATGAGGAAGGATTATTTATCTTTGACTTTCAGAAAGTATTTGATAAGGTGCCACATGAGGGGTTGGGCATCAAACTAAAAGAAGTGGGAGTTCAGGGTGATGTTTTTAGATGGAAGAAGAATTGCCTCATACACAGGAAGTAGAGGGTGATGTTGCGAGGAACCTCATCAGAACTGGCCGGTGCTATGAGTGGTGTTCTACAGGGGTCAGTGTTATAGCCACTGCTATTTTTAATATATATAAGTATTTAGTTAGGAATATAAATAACAAGCTGATTAAGTTTGCAGGTGATACCAAGATAGGTGGATTGGCAGATAATTTGGAATCCATTAAATCATTACACTAGGACTTGGGCAGAATACAGGCTTGGGCAGAATTAAGGCAGATGAAAATTAATGTCAGTAAATGTAAAGTATTACACATAGGAAGTGAAAATGTTAGGTTTTGAATCCACAATGGAAGGTTTGTAAATCGAGAGTACACTTTACGAGAAGGATTTTGGAGTCATAATGGACTCTGTGGTATATTGTGAATATATTGTGAATATATATATTGTGAAGTTTTTAATTAAGTTGTTATAAACCAGATAACCAAGGTAAATATATGAATAAATAAGGGGTGTGGTTAGTAACAGAGAGTAATGGAGAACTTTTATAAAGTTCTGTTTTGTGTGCTCTAATAAATTAAATGCCTTTCTGAGTTAACCATCTGCCTTGCACTGAATCATTTACAGAAGCTTCCAGAGCGAATAAAGAATATTACAGAGACTAAGCTATCAACTTCCCGACAGTTTTCAGAAGCCATTAAGAAGGCGAACAGAGTATTAAGTTATATAGCATGATGTGTGCAGTACAAGTCCAAGGAGGTTATGCTCAAGCTTTATAATGCACTGGTGAGGCCTCATCTGTGTGCAGTTTTGGTCTACAGGCTACAAAAATAACATAGCAGCACTAGAAAAGGTCCAGAGAAGAGCAACTAGGCTGATTCTAGGGCTACAGGGGATGAATTATGAAGAAAGATTTAAAGAGCTGAGCCTTTTCAGTTTAAGCAAAAGAAGATTAAGAGGTGACATGACTGAAGTATTTAAAATTATGAAGGGAATTAGTACAGTGGATCGAGACTGTTATTTTAAAATGAGTTCACGTGGGACACAGTTGGAAACTTGTTAAGGGTAGATTTCGCAGAAACATTAGGATGTTTTGCTTTACACATTGTGAAAGAATGAGTCTCAACACACTGAAAAAGGTTTGGGGCAGCCACCCGTATATTATCCCTGGCTGCAAAAGGTTTAAAGAAACAAGAGGATGTTCTCAGGTTGAGTTCTCAGATTGAACTGAACTAGTTTGGCAAGGTGGAGATTTTATAGGCTGTAAACCGGAAGTGATGTCATTTGACCGGAACAGAAAGTAAGTCAGTCTGGGCGCCGGAACAGAAAGTGATGTCAGTCTGGGCAACGGAACAGGAAGTGACGTCAGTCTGGACGCCGGAACAGGAAGTGACTTTAAATTAGGCAGGTTTTCCCGTATTTGGTCTGCAGAGATAACAGAAATAGGTTACCCGGCAGGTAATCAGCTCGCTCCTAGTCGCATGTCTGGGACAACAGAGAATCATAGATACTTGGAATAAGCTACCAAGTAGCATGGTAGACAGTAAGACTTTAAGGACTTTCAAAACTAGACTTGATGTTTTTTTTAGAAGAATTAAGTGGATAGGACTGGCAAGCTTTTTAGGCTGAATAGCCTGTTCTTGTCTAGATTGTTCTAATGTTCAAATGTTATATACTTCTTCAACAGCAAGGGGAGGGTCGAGGAGGGCGGACAATGCAAGTGACATAAGCACTAGAGTAGCGGTTAGGCTTCTGTTCTGTAGAGTGAGGCAGAGAGAAGGCATTGAACCACAGCACCAACCCCTGGTTTGGCAAGTTATTACCATCACCTGAGCTCTTAAGCTGTCCCCCATGCGCATGCACATGACAGTTTAAGATTAATTACTCACTAGTGAGGCCTCATCTTGCATAGTTTTGGTTTCTGAGCTACAAAAAAGAAAAGGCAACACTATATAAAGTACAGAGAGGAGCAATTAGGCTGGTTACAGTTTTGCAAGGTATGACTTACCGGAAACGATTGAAGAGAAGGGAAGAGAACTGAAACCTTTTCAGTTTAAGCAAACAGAGATTAAGTAGTGACACAATTGATTGTTTAAAATTATGAAAAGAATTGGTACAGTGGATTCAGTCTGTTAATTTAAAATGAGTGCAACAAGAAAATGGGGACACGGTATGCTACAAAGTGTTTTTTCACATATAAAACTATAGAGACAGGTTAAAATACTTAGTACTGTGGTGAACAGTAATATGCAAGGGATTTTCAATGCTAAATTTGGTGCTGAATTGGGAAAAATAGGTGGGTAAGATCGGGGAGTTTTATTGGGTTCAATGGCCTGTTCTAATGCATTTATTATGAGATTATCTGTTTTGAACACAAAAATATTGCTTCTATAGGTTGTGATGGATGTCCGGCAAGAGTTGCCGGCCCTCACCCCCAGGCCGCCAGGAGGAGCTCTCCCGACAGCATGGACCTGCCCAGAGTTCCAGCAGGGCCTCATGGTCTTTGTAGTTTTTATACACAGCCCTGCTGGATACCTTGGGGACCACAAGGAGTCGCTGTAGCAAGGCTCGTAGACTCATATGTGCCCTATAACCTGGAAGTGCGCCCTGGTCACGTGAACGGGAGGAATGACGTACTTCCAGGTTGAAGAAAAAGAGAAGTTTTACCTGACCCGGAAGTGATAGAAAGTCACATGGACTGAGGGACAAACACTTCCGGGTCAAGGACTATAAAGGACTGTGGGAAATCCCAGACGGACGAGCTGAGTTGGGAGGCAGGGTGGCTAAGCGTCTGGGAGATTGGAGGATTGGATTATTGTATTGTTTTTTTTTTTGTTTTTATTGAGTATTTGGGAGTGGAAGGTGCTTTGTGCACTTATTATTATAATAAATCAATTATATGGACTTTTATCTGGTGTCTGACATGTGGTCTGAGGGTACAAGGGTGCGAGCAAAGGTATATTGCCATACTTTCACAAAATGATAGAGAGCACATTATGTTATGGTATCTCAGGTTGTCTTATTAAGCCTCAATACATTTTAAGTATAAAATAACTATCCATGTGTGTATTGCCATGAGAATCAAAAGAGTAAAGCAAAACTTCACATTATTATATGGTAATGATGATGTGTTGTGAAAGATAGCAGGAACATAGCTGAAAATTGACAGAAATTGACAGACAGGAAAATCTGAATTACTGTAGAATTAGAAGTTTAGGCGTTAGAGTTGAGAGTTCAGATTTTCCAGTTCAAAACCACAGGTTTTCTAAAAAGAAACTTTATACTAACAATAGCTCTCATTTTATTTAGCAGATCTCTTAAAAAATAATAACTAGTACATGTGGATAAAATACTAGAGTGCTATACAAGAGCGCTCAGTGTCATTAATTCACTGGTATACAGTGATTTTGGTGCCAACGATGTCTGAACGGTTTTATATTAAGTTTATGGTGCTGATTAAGAATTTGGTTTTGCCAGATTGGCTCTAGTTTCTGAGATATTTAATAGTTAATTAATTAATTAATGCAACACGTTTGAAAAGCATTCATAATTGTAAGAATATTTTTATTTTAGTTACAAATAGTAAGTAAACAGTCTAACATCATACAAAAAAGAAATTAAAAATATCTAACAGTGACAGTTATGTATGATTTGATTAATTAATACAATATTAATTAGTTATTAATTGCTATTAATGTCAATGCTTCAAAAAACGCTGTTTATGCGATTTCCTTTTATGTGTTTCATCAGGACAATCACGTTGGAGACTCCAACAGTAGTCTGCCATCATGTGTATGTCCCATCTGCCTTGATATCTCTTCTCCATCACCTTCATATCCTGGTGGAACCTCTCGCCTTGTTCCTCACTGAAGTCTCCAAGGTTATCTGGAAATCTGTTTAAATGGCTGTGGAGATAGTGCATCATTATGCTCATATTAACTCCCAAATTTCTGAAGTTAGCAAGCATATCTTGCACCAATTCTTCATAATTGTCTGCTCTGTGATTACCCAAGTAGTTCTTCACAACAGAGACAAAACTCTTTCAGGCCGAAGCCTCAGTGTCATTCATGCATTTGGTAAAATCGGAATAAATAAATAAAAAAAATTATTTATTTGTATGTTACTAGGGTGCAGATAGAGGTGTTCTATTAATTTGACTAGGGTTGATTTGGTTAAGACTGTCCTTAGATTATATTTTTGTGTAGTAAATGGGTCCTCAGTAATTATAGCAGGGCGGCATGTGTCAAAATCGCAATTAGAGCTGTCAATCATAATGATTTATGACCTTTAAGCCACGCCCCCTATGACGTCACACCGGAAGTCCCGCCCCGTCGCCTCCTGATGACGTCACGTCGGAATTCCCTGGCGTCGGATTGGTCCAGGGCCCCCTGTCCCCGCCCCGACTCCTCCTTGAACCCGCCCCTGGCTCCTGATTGGTCGAATAAACTGTCAAGGGTCCGTTTGATGGATGCCTGACCGCTGGTTGAACCCGCTCTGCCCCCCTCTTCCGAAAGACAAGCCCGGGCATGTTACAGCCTTTGTGAAATAAACTGTCAAGGGCCGTGTGATGGATGTCTGACCGCTGGTTGAACCGCTCCGCCCCCCTCTCCCGAAAGACAAGCCCGGGCATGTTACAGCCTGTACCTCAACAAGCTCAGACATGCCCGGGGCCGATCCGCTATTCTATCTGACAGAGCCGCCATCCAACACTTGCCCAGCTTCAGAGCCTTTCGAAATGTTTCACCCAGGGTCCGTCCATTTATTCAAGGGCCATGCCCGCATAATCCCATCCTTGGGTGATAGGTTCCAAATGGCCGGAGCCTCTGCCGTGTCGTCCACGGCCTCTTCTTGTTGCACGACTATCTCCTCAGACCCTGAACATCATGTGCAGGTACAAAAATGTCAGGTATTGTGCGGTTCTCCAGGAAACTATCCGACCAATATAGATCACCAGGGGCAGGTACCTGAGGCTCAGGCCCCCAGATCTGGACAGTTGAAGGAATAAGAGGGTCCGGCCGAGAAGGCTAGTCTGGAGGCTAGCTGTTAGGCGCAGAGTACTCGGAGTCGGGCACGATAGCCTCAGGTCAAAACAGGCCATCGTAGCGGGCCATCTGGTCCGTAGACCCTCGTGGCTGATCAGGAACATAGCCGGAGAGATGCTGATTGTTAACCGTTTAATACACGTCGTTGAAAAAGTTTTTTATATTCTTTGAAAAGAGACTCCCGCCCCACCGGCCTGATTGGTTCAGGAAACTGTCAAGAGCATTTTGATGGATGTCTCTTATTCGGGTCAGTGAAAGGTACTTCGGCATTAAAACCTAAGGTCTCGGGGGTATGGTCACTGTGAATAGTGAATACAGAAAAGAGAAAACAGAACACATGCCGCACTCGTCCTATCTCTTTTGAAAAAACCCTAGGTGAATTTTGAACATCACGTCCTATGACCGGTTAACACTGCGGACCCAGGCGCTAGATCTCCGTCATATGGACCATTACAGAGTAAAGATTAGAGAATCTTTTGCAGTCTCCATTACAAGATCCATAGCACCCGCAGGAAGTTGGACAATTAAGTGCAGACCCTTTAGTTGGTCAGAATCATCCGGTTAGCGCCCAGGTCCATATTCTAAAATATCTTAGATTATATCTATTTAGTTAGCATGTCGGCGCTGTTCGATTTCAATATAGGTGGTATATTTCCCTGACCAGGGGTTTCTTGTCAAAAGGTTAAACTAAAACAGAGATCCGAGATACTCCTATTGGAACAGCAACATTTTGTTATAGAGTGTGAGAGGTTTGTCTTGCATTCTAATTCTTAAAGCTCTATCAAACTATTGTTCATTTCAAAGCAAAACACCACCGATCATTTTGTTTATAACTAAACCTTATAAACCTTCTAAATAGATCCCGGTGCTTGATAATACTTAACCCTAATTGATATCATTAAATGATACTTCTGTGTTTTATTCAAATTTAATATTTTTAATTGGCCTTTTTAAGCTTTATTTAAAAATGAACTCTTTAAGACACGTTCAGACTGCGCATGTCAAAAAAAGCTTATTTATTTCAAATGTTTTTATACATCACGGCAGTTTTTCAAATTGTAATCACTCCACTTTTTCATGTGGTTATTTACTTCATAGTTAACTTTATTTAATTATTTTGGCACAAATGTCCTTACCATCAAGACTACCAGTCTAGTTCATATTCTAAACTCCAATATTTAATGTTCTTCCTGAATCAGGAGGAACACAAGCCTCACTTTTAGTGCCAGATAAGATTCTAACAATAACCGGCTCATGTTAATTAACCTCATACTAGTAGATGTTCAATAATGTTTTCCCCAACTCTTTGCAATCCCGTGGAACTGCCTACATAGATGACAGTTTAGCTGATAATATATCGCAGAACACGTAGTTTCTGTTGTAGTGTGCGGTGAGCTTGGGGTGATCCGGTCTTAAGATGTTTTTTTAATCTCCTCTGCGACTTAGTATTTGTACATTTTAGTTTGTACTGTCTTATCTTTGTGATAGGGGCGAGTCAATGTTTCATTTTGGAATAATAATGTCTAGCTTAATTCTGCCCCTGACTATGATTTATGCACAAACCCTGGTCCTTGGACTTGTATTCAAGAAGTTTGCAGACACTTGGAATCACAGTTCAAACTTACATCCCCTTGACCCTGAATGCTACTAAAACCAAGGGTGCTTTTTCACAAACAGAGGGGAAAAGCAATTTTCAATGATAGCCGTCCTATGTCACCTGGACTACCTAAAAGAAAGAATAAAACCTCACAGTTTTAGTAAAATAGTATTCCTTGTGCTAACGTATATAATAGATATGATGTAACTATTCACTAAAAACATTGTCCATCCTGATTGGCCTAACGTGTCCAAAGCGTAAGCATCAGCCCTGTAGTGTATAGGTTCCTATAACCTACTATAGCCGTTCTTATTTTCAGGGGCTCATAACTGCTGTAAAATGGAAGGCTATTACCAAGCATTCACAGAATTTCTAAAACTTTGTATTATACAAAGCCCCCTGACTACCAAAGTGGTTATAACCTGTTGATGAAAATGCTGTTTTAAATTAAAGCCTGAACAAGATAACTTTTTTCTAATCATCATATAAAATGCTTAGTAAATAAAGAGAGACTAAATACAATTTATAACAAAAATGGAACACCGGTGGACGGCTGAATAAACAAGGGAATCTAACTTAGCTTGAAATGCCGCAGAGCGTTTTACAAAATAAAACCCTACACAGTGGTTCTCAAACTCTGGGCGGACCCCACTAGGGGGTGCGAAGTAACAAAAGGGGGACTCGAAGATGTGAAAAAAAGAAAACAAGAATCGAAAATATGAAAAATACATCTATTGAACCCAAAACAAATTAACTTAAACTACCTTATGATACAGAAAAATAAATATAGAGATAGATAAATGTCGATACAAGTTAAGTAGGTATAATAAAATATGCAAGTAAAGTGTCATGGGAATAAAATATGATTTTTTCATGATTAGCAGGCCAAAGATTTGGCCATTTGAGAAAAAATAATCGTACATTTGTGTTGTAAGCAGAATCTGAATGACTTGGACCGGCAACAAAAGATATACTGTATGATAGAAGATATCAGATATCTCCAGTTCCTTTAGGGACTTTATACTGGCTATTATCATTTAAAAGGAGTACAGAAATTAAGTTCTATGCTTTGTTTGGAGTGGATGTGATCAGAAAGGCACTAATGCTTCTAAAGATCCGTCAAGAAAACTGTTGGAAAAATGGGCAGAACTCTTTTGGAAACAAGGATCTTTCTTATAATGTTTTTAAATCGGACCTTTACAAAGATGCTTTTAGATGTTTTATTTTCTAAAGATGCTTTATTTTCATGTTAAAGCAACCGGTCGTTTTACTTGGCTACTGAACATGTATTTTTGTTCACTAACGCTTAAGTGTTTCATTAAGAATTACCTGAATATTTGATCATTAGTTTAAGCAGAAAGAGTAATTAGCTCTGCTATTTTGTGAGCTATACAAGCGTGCTGAGCGGTTGGCTCCCATTTATCAGGTCACTAGCATGAGCTAAAGCTGTTGATTTTAAAAACATGATTTTAGTTCGATGAACTTCAGAGGTGCAAAAAGGGCTTCTTACATCCCCTGCCTCTAGTTAAACCAGCACACCTCGCTATGGCCTCCTGTGCATTCTTATAAATCTCCGTTTAAATGCACAGGTGTATTTACAGAGTTTTCCTTTGTCAGTTGGCTCCTAGGTGATAGAAATGAGCTAAGCAAAAAAAAAAAAAAAAATCACTGACCGCAGCAAATCCTAAAACACACGTGGAATCTGTCTCTCTTGTGCGGTGTGGGGTTACTTTTCAAAATAACTTCATTATATTATACTTACAAAATGAGTAACCTAGAAATGTTATGTATTTTAAGGGATGTCAGGTATGGGACGGCATCTCGACATGTACAGGACCTTGTTCATTAGCCTGGGTGCAAGCCCGTATTAAACCTGAGGCCACAGAAGGAATAGAGAGCTTTTACAGGCAGAAGTGTTAAAAAGAGACACAATGCGTTTGTAGCACGAGACTGCTCCATGTCTTTAAAGGTGATAAATCAAAGTGGAGGTTTGTACGTGACCTAATCCTAACAAATTCCTGAGACTACCAGCCGGTGAGCTCTCCGAGGGTCACCCAGCTGGGGGGTGGGTACTCGAAACGGGCTGGCTCAGTTGTTTGCAAGTGAACTCGCAGAGTCCTTGCCCCGAGTGAGGTGCTTGCAGAGCCTGACTTTACTTTCTGTGTGTATAGAGAGAGCAGGGGCTGCTTGCAGGGGGGTCGGCTAAAAGCTGACTGGTTCTGCCACTTGGTTTTTCTCTCTGGGAAATCAGCTTCATTGCTAAAACTGCTTTTTACTGCAGAGTCCGTCACTGGGAAACCTGATTTAGCTGAAGTGTGAAATCGGCCCGTGCTGGAACCATCACCCCCTCCCTGAGCCATGCGGTCCGCTTGCTTCCACAAGATGTTTCCTTAGGGTCAGCTGAAGATACCTGTATTTAAAATGTGGGGTGAGTTTGAATAGAAAAAGGTCTTGTTTTAGATCGATTGTTATACAAATTATATTAAGTAATATACTTACAAATTATACAGCCCTGGCTAGATTTTTTTAGACGTCTCAAACGTGATTTAAAAGGGAACTACTGCATATTATTTAACTATGTGTGATTTTTAAAGGGCTAAACTAGCAGTTATCTCAAGCTTTACAAGCTAATCTTTAAAAATCCCTTAACTTTAAAAGATCCATCCGTCATGGGCAGAGGTCTGTGCGGTGTTCACACTTTATTTTATTTTATGACACTGTGTATTTGACCTATAATCTTCTCTTGCCTGTTATGGAGCTCTGTCTAATTACCTGAAGTTACAGGAATTGGGAAGTGATTAACTATTTTGGTAAGAATTGTTTTAAGGTCTACATAAGTAAGAGTATAAAGGGGAAAAGTGTCACCCTAGGGCCCTAGCATGACAAAACAAAAATAATAATTGGACTTTTCTGTTTTTAACTTTTTAATTAAAAATAGTAAAATGATTTCTAATTATCACCTGTGTAAATAGAAATAATTTTAGTTTTTTGAGCAGACAGAAAATATCAAAATTTTGCACTATTGTAACAGTAAGTGCTTTTACATGCCCGTACAAAACTGGGACAAGGTAGAAAACCTGCTTTCTTATAAATCTCCGTTTAAATGCACAAGTGTATTTAGAGAGGTTTCTTTTGTCTGATTTTTAGACAGACCCCGGACAATAAGCCCTAAGGTTAAGCTCTGTATATATGTGAACATTTTTGATATCAGCCACCAATCAGCCCAGGCTAGACGTCTCAAACGTGATTTAAAAGGGAACTGCGGCATATTATTTAACTATGTGTGATTTTTAAAGGGCTGAACTAGCAGCTATCTCAAGCTTTACAAGCTAATCTTTAAAAATCCCTTAACTTTAAAAGATCCATCAACAGAGGGTCTGCGCGGTCTCGAGCCCGCTGACATATGGGGGTAGGGGAGCTTACCGACAGCTGCTGACAAGCGGGCGATCTTGCAGGGATCACCCAGCGGGAATGGGTGCTCGAAGCACACAACTATGTGAAGGCGATCGCGCTCCACGCTGCAGCAGGGATTGTCTCAGCCCATGTCTGCAGTCTGTGAGAGAGAGAGAGACAGAGCACACAGGCCTGCTTGCAAGGGGGTCTGCTAAAAGCGGGGCTGCTTGATTTCTTTCTGAGAAACCTGCTTCATTGCTAAGAATGTTTTTACTGCAGAGTCTGTCACTGGGAAACCTGATTCAATGTTGGTTGAGGAATTTCTGTGAGATAGAAAAGGAAGGACCTGTAAGTGATAAAGCAAAGATGAGATAGATATTTTAATTGCGTGTTCATATTAAAATCATAGATAGAACCGAAGAAAATGCTTTGTTTTTTGATACAGCACTTTCAGAAGTGGCTGGGAAGTGGTGGGGAGACCGGCCGCTAGGTGCGGCCTGACCCCGGGGGGCCCAGAAACAGGGTGCGATCACGCTGACTGACTCAGACCGTGTCTTTGATCTCACAGTTTGTTATCTGTGTGTGAGATGGATAAAAAGCAGCTTGACTTAGTTTGAAGCAAAGATGAGGACAAAATGTTTGGCTTTTTAGGCTTTTGACAGGGAAGTGTGGGGGACCGGGCAGTGTGGGGAGGCCGACCGTCAGGTGCTGGGTACGGATGGGAACGTCCTCGGACCGGTGCAGGACGACTTTGGTCTTGTCTGATCTGGTCAGGACACGCCACGGGCATGTCTGGACTTGTGCTAGGGAGAGGGCTGAGGGGCCGAGGCAGGCCCCGGGCATGTTTGAGCTGTTCAGGACAGGCCCGGGCATGTCTGAGCTGTTCAGGACATGCCCCGGGCATGTCTGAGCTTGTCGAGGTACAGGCTGTAACATGCCCGGGCTTGTCTTTCGGGAGAGGGGGGCAGAGCGGGTTCAACCAACGGTCAGACATCCATCACACAGACCGTTGACAGTTTATTTCACAAAGGCTGAAAATGCCCGGGCTTGTCTTTCGGGAGAGGGGGGGCAGAGCGGGTTCAACCAGCGGTCAGACATCTATCAAACAGACCTTGACAGTTTTATTTCACCCGGCAGGTGTGGGGCGGGTTCAACCAGAGGTCAGGCATCCATCAAACGGACCCTTGACAGTTTATTGAACCAATCAGGAGCCAGGGGCGGGTTCAAGGAGGAGTCTGGGCCGGGACGGGGAACCCTGAACCAATCCGACGCCGGGGAATTCCGACGTGACGTCATCAGGAGGCGATGGGGCGGGACTTCCGGTCTTGCATCATCGGGGCGGGACTTCCGGTGTGACGTCATAGGGGGCGGGGCTTAAAAGCCATAAATCATTATGATTGACAGCTCTAATTGCGATTTTGACACATGCCGCCCGCCTAAAACTACTATTATATCAACGATAACTTGCAATTACTTGAGTACAAAGCAAGATATATAAAGAAGTACTGCAGGATTGTATTTCTTTTGCAGACCAAGCCTGTGTGTGTTCATCTATTTGTGTAAATGTCCAGGTTTTTATAGCTTCTATATTTGCCGCCCAGTAATAAAATTGAAAGTTAGGAAGAGCCATGTCACCTTCTGCCTTAGGTTTTTGTAGGGTCACCCTTTGAATATGTGGATGTTTTGAATTCCAAATAAATGAGGTTACAAATAAATCTAACTTCTTAAAAATTATTTGTTAATGTATATAGAAAAAGAAGCTTAGGAAAAATATTCATCTTGACACTGTTAATTCTACCAGCTAAAGTGAGATGGAGGGTAGACCATCTATGCAAGTCTTGCTTAAGATTTTCCATGCAGACAGCAAAACTTTCTTGATATGTTTACTTGTGATGTTTATCCCTAGGTATTTAAACTGATCTGCAATGATAAAAGGGAAGGTGTCCAATCTAATATGGTGTGTTAGAGAGTTCACTAGAAACAGCACACTTTTATTCAAGTCCAGAAATCTTCTGAAATTCTGCTAGAGCTGTCAGGACTGCAGGCACAGTATTTTGTGAATGTGAAATATATAGTACCATATCATCTGCATATAGTGATATTTTCTGCTCAAGTTCTTCTTTGATCATCCCCTTTATCTCAGAAGCATTTTGAAAGTGAACTGCCAATGGCTCAATGGTGATTTAAAAAAAAAAGCAGTGGTGACACGGGTCATCCTTGTCTAGTGCCACCTTTTACTTTGAAGTAGTCTAAAATAATGTTGTTAATACAAACTGAAGCTTCTGGACTGGTGTACAGTAGTTTGATCCATGCACATACGTTTGGACCAAACCCAAATTTGTCCAATGTAGTGGTAGTCAACCATATAACATGCTTTTTCTGCATCCAACGATATTAATATCTCCAGAGTGTTAGACTTTGTGGGTGAATATATTACATTAAACAGGCGTTGAAGATTGGAAACTAAGTTGCTGCCTTTAATATACCCGTTTTCGTCTTGTGATATTACCAAAAGAAGCACTTTCTCAAACCTTACAGCTAGAATTTTGGAGAGTATGTTAGCATCATTATTCATAATGGTGTTATTGGTCTGTATGATGCACATTGTAATAAGCACTTATTTTCCTTAGGAAAGACAGTAATTAATGCTTAACAAAAAGTTTGATGTAGAATTTTATTGTTTCTGGCTTCTGTAAATGTTGCTAATAAAAGGGGAGCTAACTTAATTGAAAATGTTTGATAAAATTCGGCAGGCTAGACATCATGGAATGCTGCTTTCCCACCCTGAAGTGAGTTTATAGCATCTGGTAATTCTGAGAGTGTCAGAGGTTTATCCAATTCCAAAGCACTGAGAGTATCTAGCTGTGGTATCTGTAATGCATCCAAAAATACATTGGATTGTGTCTTGTCTTCTTTAAACTGAGTAGAATATAAGGACTTATAGTAGTCTCTAAATGTGTGCATTATATTTTTATTATGGTCAATGATTTTGTCTCCATCTGCATTGTTAACTGCTGGTATTGTATTGCGGATTTCCTGCATGTGGATTTGTTGAGCTAATCTTTATATAGTCTTGAAGAAACACTAATTATAATGCATTGGATGATTTTTTGTTTGCTGAAAATTAAAACAGAAATTAATAACAGAACATTACAGGAAAATGTTTAATTTTTGCAACATTTACAAAAGTATCATAGCAGTTAAATAAATTAGATAGATAGATAGATAGATAGATAGATAGATAGATAGATAGATAG
>JANRMT010062813.1:118124696-118181237 GCA_026402145.1 Polypterus bichir lapradei
GATAGATAGATAGATAGATAGATAGATAGATAGATAGATAGATAGATCAGACAGGTTAGACATAAGTGTGTTTAGAAAAAATGTAATATGTATGTGGTCATATTGTGATGGAATGATGATTCATTCTTTTAGTGTTTCTGCTTTGCTTTTGGTTGCCAGATTTTGATTTGGCTACCTCACAGTTCTAGCTCAGATGAAAAAGATACAAGGTGCATGAACTAGTGGTTGAGAGATGATACAGGGCTATAGAAAGAAACTAGATAGTATTGAACAGACTACTACATTTTTGGTGCAAGCTAACTATGGAATCAAATTGCACAAAGAATTTCAAGTTCACAATTTTTGGATTTATCTGATTGGGAGAGGAGGGATTTTTCCCAGTGGGCCGTCAACTGCAATGGAATGTTAAATTGTATCACATAAAAAATTAATTCAAAATAGCAATTTAAACATGTATTAAAATATAAATATATTTACTTTGAAAGCAGGTGGCTTCATAGGACTTTTATGTCATCATGTTCCTTCCAACATGAAACTTCTAATGGTTGACAAATAAACATTGGTTAGGAAAAAAGAAAAAAAAAAAAAAAAAAAACAACTTATCAATAAATTATACAAACCTGCAGCTACATACATCAAAATTAGCAAAGATAATCAACCTCTTCACTCTTGCACCTTCATCTGCTTATACATCAGCTACAAGTAATCCTAATGAGACAGAATGACAGCCCTAATCAGATGCAGCAGGCACAAGTGTTTAATATGGTCTGCAAATATTCTGAAATTCAGAGCAAGGTAATGAAAGAAGAATGAGTCTTTACATTTGCTTATATTTCATAACCTTATTCAGATAAGTCGTTCCCCTTTAACATTCATAGCAAATATCTTCATGGCAACAAAAAGGGTTTACTTTTTCAGCCACTTGTAATGGTTTTCATTGTAAACATTACCTTTGCCAATGTGATGGACTATATCTATATATACAAGAGACAGGGACAAATATTTTATCAGCTAGAATCTTCAGGGAAGTCTACTAACCTTCAAACTAGACTGTGCAGTGGGGTTGGAAGGTAAAGGAAGACACAAAAAACAGACAACCTTAACTAAAGAAAACTTGATCAAAATTCAATAAGTAGCTTTCCTTTTTTAAAATGTTTACTCCTTGATGTGAGGAGTATTAGGAGGAAAATGCATTAACTAGAGGCAACAGCATTGAAATGGGACTATGGCTTTGTAGGAATTATGGAATCATGACTAAATCAGGAGAAAAATATAATATTAAGGTTACACATGCTTCAGGAAAGACAGATAAGAAAGGAAAGCATGAGATGTTATGCTATATATGGCAAACATAAATTCAAAATGGAAGACAGGAACACATCACAATCAATGTGGGTTAATCTTATAAGAGATTTGGTTATTGGAGTTTGCTACAGGCCACTAGATTCTGATAATTTAAACAACATATATTTAATCAAATAAGACATATATGCAAGAAAGAGGATGCAGTGATCATGGGTGATTTTAACTTTCCAAACATTGATTGAGATGTCCCTATCTGAAATACAAAAGAGGAAACTGAAGTGGTGATAATGGCAAATGACTGTTTCCAGCATATCACATGGTCTGGATCTCATCTTTTAAAGCAATAAAGGCAGAGTAATAAAACAGAAGTTATTTCTACTGCAAGCAACATTGGTCAAAACATGGTAAAATTTGAGATAATCATTGAAATCACAATGTATGCCAAAACAAGGACTTGCAGGTAACTTTTGATGTCTACAGATTCTCTTAAAGAGAATACAGTACAGATAACAGGAGAATGTTTCACCTGCAGTGAGATCATCAGTGGAGTTCCTCAGGGTTTGTCCTTGGACTGCTACTTTTTCTAATTTATATTTATGACGTAGATTTCAGCATAGTTAGTAAACTTATTAAGAAATATTAAGATGATACTTAACTAGAAATGGCAGACACTGAGGAGGCTGTAAAAACAATTGAAGAATGTTTGGACAGGTTTCAGAACTGAGTGAGCACATGGAAAATGCAGCTTAAAGTAGAAACGTGCAAAGTGTTACATGTGGACAAAAAGTTATAAATACAAGATGGGAGACACTGTCCTACAGGAAGCAGCCTTTGTATAGACATTGACACAAATAGATGAACATATACAGGCTTGGTCTGTAATAGAAATAAAATCCTGAAGTTCCTCTTTATATTCCTTGCTTTGTGCCCCAATAAATGCAAATTATTGCCAATATACTAATAACCCAATAGTGCTTCACTCACTCAGAATATGGAACCAATGTAGGAAGCATTTTAAGATAATCTTTTATCGGTGGCACCTCTACACGAGAACCACCTTTTTCAACCCTCGCAAACATATGCAGTTTTTAATGTCTGGAAAACATTTGGGATTAAATCACTTAGAGATCTGTACATAGACAACGTCTTTGCATCCTACGAACAATTACATTCTAAATTTAACTTTTCCAGCAACACATTTCTTTCACTATCTTCAAATTAGAAACTTTGTTAAACGTCCAACCAGGAGGAGGCCCCGGGGAAGACCCAGCACACACTGGAGGGACTATGTCTCCCGGCTGGCCTGGGAACGGCTTGGGATTCTCCCGGAAGAGCTAGAAGAAGTGGCCGGGGAGAGGGAGGTCTGGGCCTCTCTGCTCAAGCTGCTGTCCCAGTGACCTGACCTCGGATAAGTGGAAGAGGATGGATGGATGGATGGATGGATGGTTAAACAGAACCTGCCCAATTTACCTGACCTCCCACCTCCCTCTATGTTGGAAAATATATTGGTCAGTTTCAAGGACTTAGACAGCATCTCTGCAATTTATAAAACCATTTTACAGTCCCTCCCTTTCAAAGGTCCAAGAGGACAATGGGAAAAGGATCTCTCATTCAACATCTCAGAAAAGGAGTGGAAGGTAGCAATGCTGAGAATTCACTCAAGCTCCATATGCGCAAAGCATACAATTATTCAACTCAAAATTATATATCGAGCACATCTGTCTCACATAAAATTGTCCAAAATTTTTCCAGGGCAAGATCCAACCTGCGAACGCTGCAATCAAGTTCCAGCCTCACTGGGTCACATGTTTTGGGCATGCACCAAATTAACATCATTCTGGACCAGCATTTTTAAATGCCTTTCAGACAGCCTTGGTGTCACAATACCTCCTAACCCATTAACAGCTGTGTTGGGTGTACTCCCAGATGGGCTTAAAGTGGAGAAGGACAAATAAACTGTAATTGCCTTTACTACACTACTGGCACGCAAACCTATCTTGTTAAACTGGAAGAATCCTAACTCTCCCCTTTTAAGTCAGTTGGTAACTGATGTTATATACTATTAGAAATTGGAAAAAATCAAATTCTCACTTAGAGAATCTGTGCAGAAATTTTTCAAAACCTGGGAGGATCTAATCAATAACATTTTCGAATAAGCTTTTAAAGCACTGAGTAAGTAGATTCTATCCCTATGCTTTCTTTTTCTTCTCCATTCATCTATATTCACTTATTACTTTATCTATTTACTTATTTTTGCTAGGTTTAAGGTTTATTCTGCTGCCCATGCTCTCTTTTTTGGCTTCTTGATTTGTTTTCAGTTCTATTCTTGTAAAATTGAATGTTGTGTGATTTCAATAAAATCAATAAAATTAACAAAAAAAAAAAAAAAAAGAATTACGGGTTTACATTAACACAACATTTTCATCATCTAAGAATTGTGCAGAAGCTATTTAAAGGCAAATGAAATATTAGGTTATATTGTAAAAACTGTTGAATATAAGTCAAGGGACAATATGCTCAGACTATATAATGCGCTAGTGACACAGCATCTGGAGTATTGCGTGCAGTTTTTGCCACCATGCTACAAGAAAGACAGGGCAGCTCATAGAGCTCAGTAGAGGAGAGCAACCAAGTGCATCCAAGGATTTGATGACATTCACTTCTCCAACAGACTCACGAAATTAAACCTCTTTAGTCTAGAGCAAAGGAAACTGCATGGGAATGTAATCCAGGACAATAAATTTCTGAAATGCATTGACAAATTTAATCCAGCAGAATTCTTTCAAGTTAATTGTGAATCACATACTCAAGGACACCAGTGGCAAGTAGGAGAAATGCATTTAGGAATGAAGCCAGGAGCCACTTCTTTACTCAATCTGTTTTTGGAATCTGGAACAAACTACCAAGGCATGTAATTTTAGCAGAAATCTTGACAACCTTTAAGAAGTAGATGGATGAGATATTGGGACTGCTTAGCTATTAGCTAAACAAATGGGCCTGATGGACTAAACTGTCTCCTCTTGTTTGTCAAATCTCTTATTTTCTTCTCTAAGTACTGTGGCAGTAGGGGGCAGTAGTGCACCCTTGAACCCTCAGGTACAACTCCAAACACCAGGTAAAAGTCCAATACTTTTTATTTCGTTCTTCAGTGCACCAAGCACCCTCCACACTACTCATACAATTACACTAAACTACAATAAACACAATAACTCTCCTCCTCGCCCAGACACTTTGCTCCTCCACCTCCCAGCACAGCTCAGTGTCTGGACTGAGCCACAGTCCTTTTATAGCCCCTGACCCGGAGGTGTTCCTGTCCCAGCAGTCCACAGTTCCTTATTCCTTCCGGGTCAGGGCAATCAGTCTTATTTCACCCCGGGAGCACGCCATTCCTTCCCGTCACGTGACCGTGACGTACTCCCGGGTCATAAGGCACAACAGAGCCCATAAGTCCCCCCACAGCGACTCCTGGTGGTCCCCAAGGTATCCAGCAGGGCTGTGTATAAACACTACAGAGTCCATAAGGCCCTGCTGAACCTCGGGGCACGATCCTGCTGTCAGGAGAGCTCCTCCTGGCGGCCTGGGGGTGCGGACCAGCCTGGGAAGCCGGCAGTCCTCCACAGTACAATTATGTACAACCTCAAAAATTGCTATTTACTTTGAGAAAATGCAAGTCCTCTTTCCTCTGTGTATTTAGCATTTTCTTGGTATGACAATGTATTTGTCAATGAAACATAGCAAAACAACAAGTACAGAAGAACATGAAATAAACAACATACATGGCATTTTTATGGAAGCAAAAGGATCAAGTCATACTGCTGAAAGGGGATGAGTGAATCCTGCTGAATTTTCTTTGCCTCAAGCATCAAAATTGTGGGAATTTCAGTGAAATACATGAGGTTCATTTCAGATTCTTTGACTTTCTGCTGCTTTTTGACTTGGGATTCTGTTTTTGGATTTTGTTTGCTTGGATTGCCTTCCGTTTTTATGTAACTCCATTTTCCATTGCGCTCATCAGAGCTTCAGTATATTACAGAGTATTATTTGCAAAGAAAAAAAAGTTTATTCTTATTAAGTTTCTGTATTTGTCCCTATTCTTCTCTTATGATTGAGTGCCCATAGAAAGCTAGACAGATAACCAATAAAAACTTCATTAAACTAATTTCTTGCTCAGAGTGAAGTTTTTACTGGCAAATCTTTCATTCTTGGTTGTAAAACTACAAAACACAATGCAAAGGGAGCTTTCAGTATAATGCTCACACCAAACAATGAATCAATAGACCTTTATACATAAATCAATAGAGTACATGCACACTCTATTCTGGATTCCGCATCACCCAGCTGCTTCACTTCAGCTGCTGATATCAAAATGGATTAGTGATAGCGTTTTTCACCCAAATGCTTCAAGATGTGCCTATACTTACTGTAAACAATGTAAGTTGCATTATTCAAACATTTTGCCAAACATTGGGAGCTAAAATGGAAAAAGGCTTCAAACTATATGTTTCAAGCTGCATCCACAATTATGAAGGTAAGATCCATCCATCCATCCATCCATCCTCTTCCGCTTATCCGAGGTCGGGTCGCGGGGGCAGCAGCTTAAGCAGAGAGGCCCAGACTTCCCTCTCCCTGGCCACTTCTTCCAGCTCTTCCGGGAGAATCCCAAGGCGTTCCCAGGCCAGCCGGGAGACATAGTCCCTCCAGCGTGTCCTGGGTCTTCCCCGGGGCCTCCTCCCGGTTGGACGTGCCCGGAACACCTCACCAGGGAGGCGTCCAGGAGGCATCCTGATCAGATGCCCGAGCCACCTCATCTGACTCCTCTCGATGCGGAGGAGCAGCGGCTCTACTCTGAGCCCCTCCCGGATGACTGAGCTTCTCACCCTATCTTTAAGGGAAAGCCCAGACACCCTGCGGAGGAAACTCATTTCAGCCGCTTGTATTCGCGATCTCGTTCTTTCGGTCACTACCCATAGCTCATGACCATAGGTGAGGGTAGGAACGTAGATCGACTGGTAAATTGAGAGCTTTGCCTTACGGCTCAGCTCCTTCTTCACCACGACAGACCGATGCAGAGCCCGCATCACTGCGGATGCCGCACCGATCCGCCTGTCGATCTCACGCTCCATTCTTCCCTCACTCGTGAACAAGACCCCAAGATACTTGAACTCCTCCACTTGGGGCAGGATCTCTCCCCCAACCCTGAGAGGGCACTCCACCCTTTTCCGGCTGAGGACCATGCTCTCGGATTTGGAGGTGCTGATTCTCATCTCAGCCGCTTCACACTCAGCTGCGAACCGATCCAGAGAGAGCTGAAGATCACGGCCTGATGAAGCAAACAGGACAACATCATCTGCAAAAAGCAGTGACCCAATCCTGAGTCCACCAAACCGGACCCCTTCAACACCCTGGCTGCGCCTAGAAATTCTGTCCATAAAAGTTATGAACAGAATCGGTGACAAAGGGCAGCCCTGGCGGAGTCCAACTCTCACTGGAAACGGGCTCGACTTACTGCCGGCAATGCGGACCAAGCTCTGACACCGGTTGTACAGAGACCGAACAGCTCTTATCAGGGGGTCCGGTACCCCATACTCCCGGAGCACCCCCCACAGGACTCCCCGAGGGACACGGTCGAATGCCTTTTCCAAGTCCACAAAACACATGTAGACCGGTCGGGCAAACTCCCATGTACCCTCCAGGACTCTGCTAAGGGTGTAGAGCTGGTCCACTGTTCCGCGACCAGGACGAAAACCACACTGTTCCTCCTGAATCCGAGGTTCGACTATCCGACGGACCCTCCTCTCCAGAACCCCCGAATAGACTTTTCCAGGGAGGCTGAGGAGTGTGATCCCTCTATAGTTGGAACACACCCTCCGGTCCCCCTTTTTAAAGAGGGGGACCACCACCCCGGTCTGCCAATCCAGAGGCACTGTCCCCGATGTCCATGCGATGTTGCAGAGACGTGTCAACCAAGACAGTCCTACAACATCCAGAGCCTTAAGGAACTCCGGGCGTATCTCATCCACCCCCGGGGCCCTGCCACCAAGGAGTTTTTTGACCACCTCGGTGACTTCAGTCCCAGAGATGGGAGAGCCCACCTCAGAGTCCCCTGGCTCTGCTTCCTCATTGGAAGGCATGTTAGTGGGATTGAGGAGGTCTTCGAAGTACTCCTCCCACCGACCCACAACGTCCCGAGTCGAGGTCAGCAGCGCACCATCCCCACCATATACGGTGTTGACACTGCACTGCTTCCCCCTCCTGAGACGCCGGACGGTGGACCAGAATCTCCTCGAAGCCGTCCGAAAGTCGTTCTCCATGGCCTCTCCAAACTCCTCCCATGCCCGAGTTTTTGCCTCAGCAACAACCGAAGCCGCGTTCCGCTTGGTCTGTCGGTACCTATCAGCTGCCTCCAGAGACCCACAGGACAAAAAAGTCCTATAGGACTCCTTCTTCAGCTTGACGGCATCCCTCACCGCCGGTGTCCACCAACGGGTTCGGGGATTGCCGCCACGACTGGCACCGACCACCTTGCGGCCACAGCTCCGGTCAGCCGCCTCAACAATAGAGGCACGGAACATGGCCCATTCGGACTCAATGTCCCCCACCTCCCTCGGGACGTGGTTGAAGTTCTGCCGGAGGTGGGAGTTGAAGCTACTTCTGACAGGGGACTCTGCCAGCCATTCCCAGCAGACCCTCACAACATGTTTGGGCCTACCAGGTCTGACCGGCATCTTCCCCCACCATCGAAGCCAACTCACCACCAGGTGGTGATCAGTTGACAGCTCCGCCC
This sequence comes from Polypterus bichir lapradei, assembly GCA_026402145.1. NCBI lineage: Eukaryota > Metazoa > Chordata > Cladistia > Polypteriformes > Polypteridae > Polypterus > Polypterus bichir. Next base: position 118,132,786 of record JANRMT010062813.1, read on the forward strand.
CTCTCTTCACCCGAGTGTCCAAGACATATGGCCGCAAGTCCGACGACACGACCACAAAGTCGATCATCGACCTGAGGCCTAGGGTGTCCTGGTGCCAAGTGCACATATGAACACCCTTATGCTTGAACATGGTGTTCGTTATGGACAATCCATGACGAGCACAGAAGTCCAATAACAAAACACCGCTCGGGTTCAGATCGGGGGGGCCATTCCTCCCAATCACGCCCTTCCAGGTCTCACTGTCATTGCCCACGTGAGCATTGAAGTCTCCCAGCAAAACGAGGGAATCCCCAGAAGGTATGCCCTCTAGCAACCCCTCCAGAGACTCCAAAAAGGGTGGATACTCCAAACTGCTGTTCGGCGCATACGCACAAACAACAGTCAGGACCCTTCCCCCCACCCGAAGGCGGAGGGAGGCCACCCTCTCATCCACCGGGGTAAACCCCAATGCACAGGCTCCGAGTCGGGGGGCAATAAGTATGCCCACACCTGCTCGGCGCCTCTCACCGGGGGCAACTCCAGAGTGGTAGAGAGTCCAGCCCCTCTCAAGGAGATTGGTTCCAGAGTCCAAGCTGTGCGTCGAGGTGAGTCCGACTATATCTAGCCGGAACCTCTCGACCTCGCGCACTAGCTCAGGCTCCTTCCCCTTCAGAGAGGTGACATTCCACGTCCCAAGAGCCAGTTTCTGTAGCCGAGGATCAGACCGCCAAGGTCCCCGCCTTCGGCCACCACCCAACTCACACTGCACCCAACCTCCTTGGCCCCTCCCATAGGTGGTGAGCCCATGGGGAGGAGGACCCACGTTACCTCTTCGGGCTGTGCCCGGCCGAGCCCCATGGGTGCAGGCCCGGCCACCAGGCGCTCGCCATCGAGCCCCACCTCCAGGCCTGGCTCCAGAGGGGGGCCCCGGTGACCCGCGTCCGGGCAAGGGAAAACGTCAGGTAGGTAAGGTAGGTAAGGTAGGTAAGATCCACACTTATTAAAATGTTTTTGTACTAGCCAAAGCTAATATAGTGATCCCGCTAATGTTACATGTCTTTGTCAATCACTTCTACAATTTTCCTAACATCTTTGTCAATCTGAGTTTCAAACATGGATTCAGAGAAAGGAGAGGTTACCATTAGGGCTCAGTGCTACAGATAAATGAAGAAAAGCCGAAAGCCTCACAGTTTCAGCGTAAGGGAAAGTTATCCTACTGAATCAGTGCAAGCTTGTTCATGGGAAAAATCATGTTTCTGTGAATCATATGACAATACTATGATCTAATAGCCTACTATATATACACTGTACTAGGCCTATATATATTTCGTATGATAGCCCATAAATAACATTGTGTAAATATATGAGAAAGTAAAGGGGTTTACAGAAACTAGATTAGTGATGAATATGTATATAAGTTTAGCACAAGTCCATCATTCAATATAATAAATGCTCCTGCCTTTATGGAATCATAAAAATAAAATATGTTACAAACAACAGATAAATAAACACATTACGACTCGTCCAGGCTTCCATTAAAACATGAATACAAATGAACTTCATAATGTGCAATAAAACTCCACAAACCTCACAAGAACTAGTGAAATGATAATAAAACAAAATCTATAAACAAACAGAGCAACAATAACACATGGTAAATCAATCTAACAATATTGTGAAGAGGGTAAAGAAAAACATGACAAGCCCCATTGTATCATGTAAATGTGAACATCTGAGGCACATAGATTTCACTTCCTGACTGCAACACCCAGTTCGCTGTTGATCTCCTCACAGATGGGTGAAATTATACAGGTGAGTGAATTAGACTCTTAAAGAGACAGCACCCACCTTGCTCACAAACCACGTGTTTTATCTGGGCCATCCATTCATATTTATCAATCCTACATAAGGTTAATACAAAATAACATGAGTCTTCTGGACATCTTACCTTGTAAAAAAGCAAATGACTCTGTCTGAGCCAAACGGTGACTTCCAAAATGCTGGTTCATTGTAAGCATCTCCGTTTTTTTTCAGTTAGAGCTTATTTCTAAGAGACAGGTTTTCATCAAGCGCTAGATCAACAACTTCAGGATCCAAGAGCCAAAGTGTAGTCGTAGTCCTTGAGGATTTTACCATCCTGCTCCTCGTCCAGCGTGTCATCCTCCATTGGTCACTTTTTCATTTCCCAAACTCCCATTCATGAAAGTAGAATGTAGAAACACTCAACCAACTCAAATCACTCAAACCAACCAACTCAAACCACTCTAACAATGCTAGAACCACTCCTTTCTTCAACAGTGTTGGACCCTGGCTCTCAAAAATCCTCCTTTTTAAAATGCCGGCTACAAGCACTTGTAGGAACTAACCATAAAGCTCTGGATAGTGATGATCCATTTAGATCGGGTTTCTGCTTCAGTGGGAAAATTATGAAAACTAAGTAACTTGTACTTACTAGAAGCGTGACATAAAAGGTACACAGCAATGTTCAGCTGTACATCTATATGTACACTCAAACTTAAACTTCTTTTTCTTGGACATTCTAACCAGTAAACAAAAATCATAACTGCAGTAGGGAAGATGGAAGTGACAGAGCTGGCTGAGATTTCACTGGAGGTATGTCAGCACTACTGTGTGCATAAAGCAAATTAGCTGTGGCAGATGAACATCCTGACAATGATTTACCAAATAAATATTTAAATGAGAAACTTACAGGCATATCTTCGCCAAGACTTTCACGTGAAAGAACTGATGGCACACTGTATCTGGAACATCACTACCACTGCCTTCAAAGAAAGGACTGACCAATCTTAAAAAAGTAATGCTTAAAATGATGGCTGTTCTTAATTGGCAAAGTTTGAGAGAAAAGTGTGAACAGAATAGTCCCTATATCTAGCCGGGATCTGGTGATATATCCCCTATTAGTATGCATTGTTGAAAGAGTGTTTTGAAACGTTTTGGAATTTACATGCTTTAGAGCTCCTAGTCATAATAATAAGACAATTATGAATTAATCAAAGAAAAAAATATCACACTTCTAATCGCGCACACTGTTTTATTGCAAGAAAAGAAATCTGAAAACTCTACGTAAAAAATGACTATAACTCATTTGAACAGAGTGGACAGAGTAATGGAACCTCATTCACAAAGTTTTCATAGACTCAGTCTGACATGAATGAATAAACCAAATGTTTATTCTTGTATTTGCATACATTATCATATCTTTCATGTCTGTAAAAACATTGCAAACAAGAGTTCTCTTTTTCCCCATGTAAAACTGATGCTTCTGCACACTTCACCTGTCAACAGCTTTATTGCTATATCAGAGACTTAACACACTTTGTGTAGCACTGCTTCATTAATTATAAGAAAGGGCATGCCTTCCCATTGATGAGAAGTTGCTCCCGACTATCTCCCAGACAGCATTTTGACTTTCTGTCTGGGCAGTGGTCCCGACCAGCCCCTGGACAGCACGAGAAAACCCCACTGTGTGCCTCTGTGTCCTGCTGATCGTCACAATATATTTATATATATTTTTTGTTATTTTTTACATGTTTTAATTGTTATTGTTTAAGCTTGTTATCTGTGTGGACTGTTTGTGTTCATCATGGTGCACAGATCAATCACATTAACGTATGAACAGGCATCTTAGTGTATGTAATGTGCTGTGGGTCACCAGAATCTATACATTTCTGGTAAAATGTAGTGTCCCAATCCAACCCTGCTCTTTTTCACTTCTAATGTTACATTAGTTACATGAGTAGTCTAAAATCCAGCCTTAAGAATGTATTCACAACAATCAATCTGCAATTTACTAGGAACTGAACATATGAAAATGCAAACTCTACATGGATATATGCTGCTGATTTAAGTATAATCAGAAGCACATAAAATTAAACTGAAAACAGATGGGCTCCCTTAAATTTGTCAAGAAAGGACTACAAGATGGCACTTGTTTTATACAACAATTTGAAGGCAGAGTAGATTTAAAAAATTGCCAGCTTCCACTTTCTCTCAAATAAAAAAAAAAAACTCTAAAACTGTGATATTCAATTTAAAAGTCATTATTCTCATTATAATCTTTATAAATAATATGTAAAAATTGTCCACAAATTTATTATAAACTGTGAGGTTTCATGACACTTTTATAACTGCTTTATAATTGCTGTTTAAAAATTAGGAGTGATTTTAGTTTAGATTTTTTTTTATCTCTTTTCATACTTAATTTGGTTTTGATTCACAGAAAAGTTATGATTTTCACATTTTTTACATAATTTGCTTTTATTTTTTTGAAGAGTACACCTAATAATTTCTTTATTCTTAACATTTCATTTTTTTCAGTTCTTTTGAGCTTACAAATCACAGTACAATGAGTAAAAAGTAGTTAAACTAAAAATGCTTAGATGATGAAAATGCTCACAGGTTCACACATACAGGTAAAATTCTGTTACAACGAACTGCCAGGAACCTAAGAAATATTTCGTTGTAATGAAAATTTTGTTGTAATGAGATTCTGTATTTGTCACTGTAGTGCTTTCTTTAACTTGCGTCCAGGCATTTGCAGTCATTTTGATAGCTTTTTTCACGTTCATTTTAATTTTCTCCTGTCTACAAGTTATGCTGATGATAATTTTTCTCAGCATTCCCTTGCAATAATACATTTCAGGGTGTGAATGATGCCCAAACCCAATGGTGATCGCACTTCAGGACGCTCTTCAGCGTGTTGTCCACTTGGGGGAGGTCCCAAGAAAGCTTATAAACTTCAAATTTTCTTGAATTTACAGGAATATGTCTTGAATGAGCATCACTGAACCACATAAAAACAGCTTTTTCCGCATCTTCAAATGCAGCAGTTCGCATACATTTGCAACCCGAGCTTTTTCTTCTTTTTTTGCTCAGCCTTTCAAGAAAGTTCAGTGTCGATGGCAAAATTCCGAATTCACTGGCAATGTCTTTTTTCTTTTTGCCGCAATTGAGAGCTGCACAAATGTAAAGTTTTTTTTTTTCTAATATGAACTGTTATCGTTTTTTCGTGTCTACCATTTCCATAGGACGGTGACAATGAGTTAAATTCCAAAGAATGCTTTTCATATGTTAATGAGCAATAAGTAAAAGCTATCACGGAAAACCACCGAAAACATAAACAGCAAAAAAAAAAAAAAAGTACGAGGAAAGTTCGAAGAAAGAAATTTTTTTTACAATGTTTCTGTTTGAGGATCGTTGTGCACAACTAAGCTGTGACTATAGAACTAACTGTTCTGTGGATGATTCATTCAGGCATTTCAAGGTCTTTTGGGTATTTCATTGTAATGAATGTACCTGCTGAATGTACTTCATAGTAACAAGATTTCTATAGACTTGTGTCATATGGGGAAACTGTCGGGATCATAAAAATACTTAGTTGTAATGAAAATGTTGTTGTAAAGATATTTGTTGTAACGCAATTTTACCTGTATTATTGTCCTAGGACATTTCCACTATTTCAAAGAAGTTAATAGACTGTATGGCATTCAAAATTTCATTGTGTACAAATTCCAAAACATTTAGTTTCCATTTCACCAGCGACTGAATAAAGCTTTTTTGTCAGGTGTTTTTCAATACTAAATGGCATATAAAAATATGTGTAGAGCTGGATGTTTTTCAGACATTTTCATTGTCTGTGTTTATCCATTTCACTTCCAGGGGTGCAACAAACTGTTTTGAAGTAGGTATGCAAGAATATATTTTGGTCCAATAGTGATGTACCTCAGTCAGTGGGGTACATGCAGCCATTTGAAAAAAGAAAGATTAACGTTAGTTCGTTTTGGGGGTGTGTGTTTGCTTCCTTAGAAGTCAAAGCACTAAACTTGAATTTTTTAGATTAGATTAGATTCACTTTATTGTCATTACACATGTATAAATACAGGGCAACGAAATTCAGTTTAGCCTCTAATCAGAAGTGCAAAGAGCAGAAGTACAATAAATATAATAAGTGCATATTATGTACAATGATATTTACAGTTAAATGCGATATATACAGTTAAATACGATATGTATAATTAAGAGCACAGTGAAGATGAGAATAGATATATAGATATATATAGATAGATATAGAAATGTTCTAAATGCGGATGGCAAATATACATATTTTACAATATACATTTATGTACCTATACATGTATTTGTATGTACTATAATACTATAAGTACTATATATATATATATATATATACATACAGATATACAACATACAGGTGTATTATGTATGTGCAGTAGTAATATAAGTACTATTATATATATATACACAGATGTACAATATACAGATGTGATATGTATGTGCTATAATACTATGAGTATTGTAATATATACAGATATACAATATATGATATATGATGTACAATGTACAGGTGTGCTGTGTGTGCACAGGTATGTACAGATATGTACAAGGAAGGGAGGAGGAGTAGTGTAGAGGATTAAGTGTGTGGATGTGAAGGTTCAACGGGGAACTGAGTTCAGAAGTGTGACCGCTGTGGGGAAGAAGCTGTTCCTAAACCTGCTGGTTTTAGTCGGAAGGCTCCTGTAGCGCCTTCTGGAGGGGAGGAGCTGGAAGAGTTTGTTGGCTGGATGAGAGGAGTCCTTAAGAATGCAACGAGCTCGGCGTAAACATCTCTTCTTGTGAACGTCCTCAATGACCGGAAGTGGAGTTCCTATGATGCGTTGTGCGGTTTTCACCACCCGCTGTAGTGCCTTGCGGTCAGCAACAGAGCAATTCCCATACCAGGCTGTAATACAGTTAGTCAGGATGCTCTCTATCGCACAGTGGTAGAAGTTGCCCAGTATGACAGCAGATAGTTGGCTCTTCTTCAGTATCCTCAAGAAGAAGAGGCGCTGATGGGCCTTCTTGACCAGGCTGGAGGTGTTGTTTGTCCATGACAGGTTCTCCGAGATATGTATCCCCAGGAATTTAAAGCTGGAAACCCGTTCGACAGCCATGCCATTGATGTGAATGGGGTGGTGGGTGTCTCCCTTCTTCTTCCTGAAGTCCACAATGAGCTCCTTGGTTTTGGTGGTATTCAGGAGCAGGTTATTTTCAGCGCACCACGCAGCTAAGTGTTTTACCTCCTCCCTGTAATTAGACTCATCGTTATCACTGATGAGACCGATCACCGTGGTATCATCTGCAAACTTGATGATGGAATTGGATCCATACATGGGCCTGCAGTCATGAGTGAAAAGGGAGTAGAGGAACGGACTCAACACGCAGCCCTGTGGAACGCCAGTGTTAAGTGTAATGGTGGTAGAGCACTTATGGCCAGACCTGACATGCTGGGGTCTGTTGGTCAGGAAGTCCATGATCCAATTACAGATAGAATTATTGATACCAAGATCCACAAGTTTAGTGATCAACTTGGAAGTGATGACTGTATTAAATGCTGAGCTGAAGTCAACAAACAGCAATCTTGCATAGGTGTTCTTATTGTCCAGGTGTGAGAGTACACCGTGAAGCGCTGTGGATACCGCATCCTCTGTACTCCTATTGTTACGGTAGGCAAATTGGTAAGCATCCAGTGTGGGGGGCAGGCATGTCTTGAGGTGTGCCAGTACCAGTCGCTCAAAGCACTTCATAGCTATGGGCGTGAGTGCTACAGGGCGGTAGTCATTCAGGCACATTGGTGATGAGTGTTTCGGCACTGGCACTATGGAGGTGGTTTTGAAGCATGCTGGCACTACTGCCTGGGCAAGGGACAGGTTGAAAATATCCATGAAGACCCCTGCCAGCTGTTCAGCACATGCTCTAAGGACACGTCCAGGGATGCCATCAGGGCCAGCAGCCTTATGAGCATTGATGCGGCTTAGTGCGTTATGAACCTCCGTGTGGGTGAGTGTGATGGTATGGCAGTCTTTAGAGGGTAGGGTTATGGTGGACTTTTCCTTGTTGTCCTTGTCAAAGCGAGCGTAGAAGTCGTTCAGCTCATTGAGGAAGGACATATCCATGGCTGCCTGTGTGGAAGTGCCGCACTTATACTCAGAAATGGCCTGGATGCCCAGCCACATACGTCGGGGGTCAGAGTTGACAAAGTGCCCCTCCACCTTCAGTTTGTAGCTAAGCTTGGCCTTGTTGATGCCCCTCTTCAGTTCTGCCCTGGAAGTACTGTAGGCCTGTGTGTCACCTGATCTGAAGGCATTGTTACGTGCCTTTAGCAGAAGCCGCACTTCCCTGTTCATCCATGGTTTCTGATTCGGGTACGTTGTGATCCGCTTCTCTGTGGTAACACTGTCAATTGTGGTGCTGATGTGTTCCAGTACTGACTGTGTGTAGTAGTCAATGTTTATTTGTGAGTCGAAGGTGGCCTGAGAGGCAAACATGCTCCAGTCTGTGTCCTTAAACCTGTCCTGGAGTGTAGAGTCAACCCCCGCTGGCCACACTTTGATGGTTTTCACTGTTGGTCTCACACGGTTGATAAGTGATGAGTATTTGGGGGTGAGAAACAAAGAAAGGTGATCAGACTGTCCCAGGTGGGGGAGGGGTGTAGCTATGTAGGCTCCAACAATGTTAGTGTAAACATGATCCAAGGTTTTATCCCCTCTGGTATGGCAGGAGACATGTTGGTGAAATTTAGGTAGCACCGTCTTTAGGTTGGAGTGATTGAAATCACCTGCTACAATAAATGCAGCCTCAGGGTGAGCAGCTTGTTGTTTGCTAATGGCTGCATAGAGTTCTTTCATAGCAAGCTTAGCATTAGCATCCGGTGGGATATATACAGCTGTTATTATAGTGGAGGTGAACTCCCTCGGCAGATAGAATGGTCTACACTTAACCATGAGATACTCAAGGTCAGCTGAACAGTGTTTTCCAACAATGACAGAGTTTGTACACCAAGCCTTGTTAATATAAATGCACAATCCTCCGCCTCTTGTCTTACCGGAATCATCAGCTGTTCTGTCCGCCCGGAGAATGTGGCGCCCGACTAGCTCTATAGCATCGTTAGGTATACCGCTGTGTAGCCATGTTTCTGTGAATATCATGATGTTACAGTCCAGTATTCTCCTATTGTCGGTGATCCAAAGTCGCAACTCGTCCATTTTATTCGCCAGGGACCGCACATTAGCAAGGAAGATACTAGGTAAGGATAGCCGATGTGGTGTTAGCCTTAGCTTAGCTGTTAGCCCTCCGCGTTTCCCCCGCCTTTGTTTACGGTCTCTGCGCCGTCTTCGAGTACTTCCAGTCGGCCGGGTAGCCTGCGAAGCGTCGGGTGTTCTTCTTATCTCAGGGATGAGATGAAGGTTGCTAATAAAACAGTCCGAGTTGTGTAGATCAATATCCAAAAGCTCTTGTCGGGTGTAGGATGTAAAAGCGAAGCTGTTCTGAACGAACAGACCCGAGATGAGCAGGAATAACACTGCTATTTTGCAAAATCTGAAGAGACGCTGAGCCTCGCGTGACGCACGCGCCGCCATAGCATAGTATGAATTTGCTGCTAAAGACAGAGCACTGTTTTTTTTTCACATGTCTTTCTGCAAGCAGGAAACTGTGAAGCTATTTATGGACCCCATGCATCACACCCTTTGCATCCATAATCATATCAGTTAATTAGAGCTACTTGTGGGGATATATGTAGGACTGGGCATATTTAGGTAACTCTCCTTAAATATATATAGCTCTAATTAGAACTAAAAGTAGATACCAAAATGGGATGAAGTATTAATCATTTGGGTCCAGTTAGGTCAGAATATATTTTACTACATTGTCTTGAACAAGATCTGGGGCCTCATGCATAACGCCATGCGTAGTATTCACACTAAAACATGGCATACAGACAAAAGCAGAAATGTGTGTACGTACAAAAAAATCCAGATGCATAAATTTGTGTATACGCCAACTTCCACGTTCTTCTGCTGCATAAATCCCAGTCAGCGTGAAAGTAAAGCATGTGCACACGCCTTTCACCACTCCCCAACTCCTTCCAGAATTATGCCTCTTTGACACCTTAAGCTCAGCATTCTGTGAAAAGGCAATGGCAAAAGCACAGTGAAAATAGAAGAATTTCAGCGAATACCAAGTGGAGGCAAGGAAAAATGCACTATTTGTTGGTATAAACAGTGTTATAAACAGCAAAAGGAAGTTGATTGAGTGACACAGAGTGTCGGAGAAACTCGAAAGTTCAAGATCACAAAGTCCAACTGTGCCCGAAATAAAAAAAAAGGTGTCACATATCAAAGTCGCCATGAAAAAGCGAGCCATAGCCCACCGTCTGAGAGTCATATAGAAGCTTATTAGGGTACAGAGAAAAGAAAAAAAAAATAGGCGCACAGTAGGGAAAAAAGCACAGAACTTTAATCTCGAAATTTCCACTTTAATCACATAGTTTATTTTGTCATTAAAGTAGAACATCATAAACTTCATTTTAAAATCTTTTAATTTACTAGTTTCTCAAATACCATCGTAACTAAAGTAGCACATTAAGTGCTTTGTATTGTATGTGTTCTTCTATGTGTGTGAATCACTATGTGATTCTTAAACAGGCTTTCTCTTCCTCCGACAGGACACAGAATCCATTACATTCATGATATTACAGCTCTCTGAATAATTTAAGTACTGAGATGTACACTTGATATAATTTTCATGATGATAGGAGTTAAAAGCATGTTATTAAACATGGGAACACGGTGGCGCAATGATAGTGACGAGCTGGCGCCCCGTCCAGAGATTGTTCCTGCCTCCTGCAAGATGCTTGCTGCGCCATGAGTGATCTTAGATTAAATAATTTATTGCAACAGTATTGTCTCTTTCAAATATACCAACTTCTGTCCTTCCTTTTCTTTCTCCAAGTACCCAATAGCCACACAATCAGCTCTGTAATAAATGTCAAGCCATCTGTAAGCTTAGAACGCAGGTCCTTCAAAATGTTTAAGGAACATTAAAATATCTTCATAGTACATATTTGTTTATTCTATCCATCCAGTGTCGCACCAGTCCCAGCAAGAATACAACGAAAGACAGGAACAATTCCTGAAAAGGGTGCCAGCTCGTCACTAGCGCTGTGACACTGTGTCCTCACAAGTTTAATTATTAACAATATAGATTATTTAAATGATGTTAACATTTTATCTGTACAATGTAATAAATATATTTTGCTGCATTTCATCTTAAAAATTATATCATCATCATATGTAAATACATGCTTTATAAAGTGACTTAGTTTGTGCAATATTATAACAGTATCACAAGTTTACAGTGAGGTAATTGTACTTATAAGTACAAACAGTTCTACAAGGATCACTTGTTGGACTGATTTAGTGCGTTTATAGTTCTTGGGATGAAGCTGTTTCAGAACCCCAATGTCCCTAAAGGAAAGGCTCTGAAACATTTGTCTTATGAGAGCAGTTTAATAGACTGTCTGCATGGCTGAGGCAGCATGTGCTTGATGCTGTATCCCGATAATTCTCTTTCCGATCAGCTGCTGTAGAGCTGTGATTCCACACTTAGATACAGTGGGATAAATACTCTGAGTGGTGTAGTGAGAGTAACAACGCTAAAGCAGCTATGGTATTTGGAATAGTTTGGCCATTCCGTGGACCATTATATTGTTACGGGCTAATTACAATCAGATGCCTTAAACTAATAAACAATATGTGGTTAATTTCAGTGTATTTGATAAAGCCACGTCAGGGACGTGGATCCAAAATAGAAAGGAAAACCACACTGCAACAAAAGCACTGCTTTGACACGGGGTGCTGCCAGTTTGCAAAACCAAGCAGAGAACTTCAGTACACCAGGGATTGAGCTGGCATGATAATGTGTGTGGCTTTACACCAAGTTTAATTTTTACACAACATTTTTGTGCGTATGCACCATTTATACATCAAGACCCCTGGTTTCAATTACTGGTGTGAAACACATGACATTTCATTTGAACCTTTGACTGGCAGTGCTTTTAGCCATGTTCAAACACTGATTATAGCTTAAATGCCTTCCAACTTTGAATGCACTAGAAGAAAGCATGTTCCAAAAATGAATATAGTTTCAGCTAAATACAAGGACTATTTATAGTTATTGCCCAGGATTAAATAAAGGTAAATGTAGGTTTGCCCACAAATGGGACTAGAAACTGTGTGGGCATTGTTCATGACATGCTTAAATTTCTGTTAAATCCAAGGAAAGTAAATATATACTAAACTCAAAATCCCTCTTTCTCTGACTATGTTTTCTACTTGAAATAGGCACAAGAGAGATTTGATGCCTAAATGGATTTTTGTCTAATTTTGGCCACAATGTCACTAAAATTATATTTCCACCTTCAGGTAGACTTTTTACAAGTATATCCAATATATAACACAACAGTATTTCTGTGCTTAGTTCTACAGAAAATTACTTTTAAATATTTAGCACATTTGAATACTATATTGCCAATCCCAAAAACCTAAAATTTAACTGGTATCCTTCTTTAAAATATAAAGTCTGTTGTTTTGACGCAATGGTTTAAATTACTCTATTGTGCTGCTTTTGTTTTCCTCTCTGCTTTTCACATGACCTTGTTGAACTGGGATGGCTGCTAGCTAAGGTTTCTGTAAAAGCAATGTAAAGAAACTGGATATTCTTTAGACTTCCTATCCAGCAGCACCAGTTTGATACTTTACTTTTTCTGTTTGAGCTGAGACAGATTAATTTTCATTCAAGGCTTATCCATTCAGCTTGAAAGGAGTTGTGGAAAGCAGCTTTGCTAGTAGTTTGTATGAAAACAGAAATGTTTCTAATTAAATGGGGCTTTGAGTTGTTTAAACCAGTTGATTAGAGAGAATCCTTAATACACTAACAGAATTAGCAGGTACAGTAAGTGAGAAAAATGATCTGGCAAGCAGTTTCAGCTGTGTCTTCTTGATAACTGCTGGAGCATTAGAACTTAGAAAGCACATTAAACACAGAATCAAAGTTCTTAATGCACCTTGAAGATGTGTTGTTCTTTTTGACATTACATCTAACAAATAAAGAAAATTATAACATGAATAGCACAAAAAATATAAAAAAAAATAGCAATAATATAAAGTGCCAGTATGTATACAGTACAATATCAAACGGAAAAACAAATTAATCTAATTTAATTTCTTGGCCATTTTATTCCAGTATAGGATCATGGTGTCATGCAGAGTAGGACAGTAGAGCTGGATCCCAGCCAGGACTCAGGCCTGGACAGTGTGTCAGTTTAATGCATACACTACATTCTTTCACATGGGGCCAATTTAGACTTTCAAATAATCTCACCTAAACGTTTTTGGGATATGGCAAGAACGATGAGACCAGAGAAACCCCATATGAACATATATGAATGCAAATAGTGATGAGGCTCTGTCCAAACTATGAAACAGCAGTATTAATAAATGTGCCACCTTCTTACTCTAGTGTAAAAATGTCAGTACAAACAACAAACTGTATCTCTTCTTCCCATATATTTACTATGTTCATTATACATGTATACATTTGCTGGGAGTCTCTGGAAGTCACAAGACCAACAACCCTTCTTTCGACCTGGGCAGCCAATACTGGAACGTGGAACGTGAGAACCATGTAAAAGACAGGGAAGACTTTTCAAGTAGCAGTGTAGATGAAAAACTACAACCTCACACTGCTTGGAGTCAGTGAGACCAGATGGACAAAGTCTAGACAGAAATGACTAGTCTCAGGAGAGATGATATTATACTCTGGGCATGAAATAGATAATATTTGCTCAACCAAGGAGCAGCCCATGGCTCCAGGATCATCACAGCATCCTTCCAAACCGAGAAGAAGAAGATAAACATGAACATTGTATAGTGCTTCACTCCTACGAATGACAGTGAGGAGACAGACAAAGACCAGTTCTACACCCAGAGAGAGGCGTTAACATCCTGCTGGGTGACTTCAATGCTAAGATCGGAATAGACAACACTGGGTACAAAGATATAATGGGAAGCCATGGACTAGGAGACAGGAACAAGAATGAAGAGAAGCTGGCAGACCTCTTTGCATTGAACAACTTTGTCATCGGTGGCAGTGGTTTTCCCCACAAGAACATCCACAAAGACACTTGGGTATCACCAGATCACATAAGTGAGAACCAGATTGACCACATCTGCATCAATTCAAAGTTCAGAAGATCAATACAGGATGTGAGAGTAAAGAGAGGAGTGGACATGGGTTCAGATCACCACTTTATTGTGAAGCTGAATCAAAACTGGATGACGGCATGCACAGCACAACATAAGTATAAGACACCTCTGTTGAGAGAGACTTGCAAGCTGGAAGAATTCAGAGGCACACTCAGAGATAAGTTTCAATTACTACAAGACGTGCTGGAAGAAGAGGAGAGTACCCTGGAGAATAAATGGAAAGAGATAAAGGAGACAGTGATGTCAACATGTCAGGAAGTGCTTGACCCCAAGAAGTACTAGCACAAGGAGTGGATCTCAGTGGGCAGCCTGTGAAAGATCTAGGAAGAAACTGAAGAGGATGGTGATCAACCACAGCCCATACAAGAGCAGAGAAGGCCAAAGCGCAAGCTGAGTTAAAGAAGCAAACAGGCAAGCAAAGAACAGCATCAGAACAGACAAGCGAAAATAAATAGAGGACCTGGCAATTGAAGCAGAACAAGCAGCAAGAGATGGCAACATGAGAGAACTGTATGAAACAACCAAGAAGCTGTTAGGAAAGTACAGCAAACCAGAGTGACATGTGAGGGACAAAGAAGGAAGACTGATCATGGGTGATGAGCAACAGAAGAACAGATGGATGGAACACTTCAAGAAACCCGTCACTGAGCAGTTGATAAAGTGGAACTTGTCCCTGTACATCAACTGTGTTGACTACTTGAAAGGCTTTGACAGCGTAGACAGGGAGACCTTCTGGAAGCTGCTCAGGCATTATGCTGTGCCAGCCAAGATCACCACTATCATCAAAAGCTCATATGAGAGACTGAACTAAAAAGTGGTCCACAGCATGCACCTTACAGAGGCATTCAAAGTAAGGACTGGTGTTAGACAAGGCTGTCTACTATCACCATTTCTCTTTCATTTGGCGATTGACTGGATCATGAAGACCACCACAGCACAGAGAAGACAGGGAATATAGTGGACCCCTTGGACACAATTGGATGACTTAGACTTTGCTGATGACTTAGCACTACTGTCAGTCACACAACTGCAGATGCAGGAGAAGACTGACAACATCGCAGCCACCTCTGTGCCAGTGGGGCTTAACATACACAAGAGCAAGAGCAAAATTTTCAAAATAAATGAAGTTAACACCAATCTGGTCATGCTGGATGGTGAAGCACTAGAGGAGGAGGATTTCTTTATTTACTTGGGCAATGTCATTGACAAGCAGGGCAGCACAGACGCCAACATCAGATCACGAATCCAGGAAGCACGAGTGGCATTCGTGCAACTTTGGAACATCTGGAGTTCCAAGGAACTGCCAGTCTACACCAAAGTCAGGCTCTTCAACACCAAAATTAAGGCCATCCTTCCATACAGAGCAGAGACAAGGACAACTACAGCCCCCGCCATCATGAAAGTGCAGCTTTTCATTAATAGCTGCCTGTGAAAGATTCTCCGTATTCACTGGCCAGATACCATCAACAACTGAACTCTGGCAGAGAACAAACCAGCTGCCCATAGAAGAAGAAATCAAGAAATGGCATTGGGGGTGAGTAGTTATTTGCATGCACCTTCTGTCAAAAAGATTTCTGACCTTTAAGCCCCACCCCCTTTGGACTTAGGACCGGAAGTCCCGCCCCGTCGTCCCCGATGACGCAATGCCGGAAGGCCCGCCCCTATGACACAAGACCAGAAGCCACGCCCCTGATGATGTCACACCGTTAACACCCCCCCACACACACACGTGACCTAGCCCCGCCCCCGGCACCTGATTGGTTCAGGAAACTGTCAAGGGCCTTTTGATGGATGTCTGCCCCCTCGTTGAACCCACCCCCAGCACCTGATTGGCTCTCCTTTCTATCAAGGAAAGTTTGATGGATGTCTGACCCCTCCTTGAACCCGCCCCCGGCACCTGATTAGCTCTCCTTTCTGTCAAGGGCAGTTTGATAGATGTCTGTCCCCTGTTTGAACTCAACCCACAGCCACCTGCTTAATTAAACAAACTGTCAAGGAGAATTTGATGGATGTCTGCCCCCTGCTTGAACTCACCCCACAGCCACCTGCTTAATTAAACAAACTGTCAAGGGCTGTTTGATGGATGTCCTGACAAATCCAGACAAGTTTCTATCCAGACCCTGCCGTCCACCCCTTCTAAAAGGGCTCTATAAAAAAGCAGATCATCTTCGGTTCTAAAGACTCTGTGAAGAAAAATGGAATCTATGCCCCATACCCCGGTGAAGCGTCCGTTCCGCAGAATCTATTTGAATGATCGTTTGAGAAGGGTTAAAAGATGTTTGGCGCCTGAGTTTCTTGAAGTTGAAGCTCGGTCTAAGTTGCGCGAAACATGGCTGCTATCGGAGGACAACAAGGAAAACTGTCCGCTGGCTTTAGTATTGAAGGACAGAATTCTGCAAATTGAAACGGCGGTCGAGTAACAGACTATGAGGGCTGAAACATAACACGAGTCGAGTGATGACGCCATGGAAAACCCTCCTTTATTTTAAGCCTCACCCTCCCCTTTTATCATAAATACACAGCCTCTTAGTCAGAGGATCAAAAGGAGGACCATTTAAAGCTCCCCAGCATGTCAATAGCTACAGACTTTGAAATGACGGGGATTGGCGTAACACCCTTTGGGGTCCGGCCTGAAGCTCCAAAGCCTGAAGCTTCATGGTCTGAGACTTCATGGCCTGAATCTTATCAGTTCTATAACTCGGTCCGGACTGACGGCCTTCAAGATCCCCAAGAATCTGACCTCCGGTATTTTAGTATAGGACCCGATTACAGTCTCTGGTCAAGAGACCTTTAGCCGGATTGCGGATTCCATTCTCCAGGTCCTGGGTGGTCTTCCGCCGTCTTCGCTAATGATGATCAGACAGATAACCCAGTCTCCGCCAATGGTGCTCAGACGGATAGCACCGTCTCCGATAAGGGAACTCAGACGGACATCTCTTACCTAGCTCCAGGACAACCGTGGGTGATCAGACAAGGTCCGGAGGAAACAATGTCGATCAAACTGTCTGAGACAGGTATGGATTGCCCGGATGGAGTGCTGCCTGAAACCTGGAAAAAGGCTCAGCAAATTGTTAACACTAGAATTACCAGAGCCTACGAAAAAACTCGTAAATCCGTCCCACCTTAAATCGCTTCTTAAAATCGTTCACAGCTCTCCACCAGCATCTTTTGTCATCTAAATGTGCTGATAAAAATCAGGCTGCAAAGAAGTCGGCTATTCCATCCCCCCACCGACTTAGAACGTGCACAAACTTCTCCCAGATCATGCCTTGATTGATTTTCTGGGAGTGAAGTGGAGTTTTAGAGTGGAAATAATAGATCATTGTTTGGAACACACGCATTTCATGTCTGTTCCGTTTCTACAGTAATCTGTGTAAACACATTGTTAAAACAGAAACGTTTTTTATATTCTACTAGTAGATGACAAAATGTAGGCATAAACTATATAATGTATGAAGCCTGAAGTATCACACAAATACTTTCACAAAAGCTACAAATCTAACACACCAATTGTGCTTTTATTCAAAAATAGAACTGCAGAAACAAAAAGCAGCCTTAAAATGCGACATTGACACCCATTTATTATGCCTGCCTCTGTGGTGCAATAGACTCAGCTGCTGTCTGGGAATCAAAAGGTTGTGAGTTTGATCCTGCACCACTCCGTTTTGAGAAGTAAACTGCTCTTAGTCTTACTATTTTAGAATAAAAACATACATTTGATTTCAGTCTGTAACAGCCAGTGTAATTTATGATACTTGTAAAGGTTAGCTTTGTTTTTTTTTTAGTCATTTTTATTATCTTGGCTGCGTTCACGAGCCCAAACACACCCCACCCCACCCCAGCATCTGATACTGCTGTTTTTACATAGACACGCTGTAACAGAGGTAAACTCAGCTCCCTTCTACATCGGAGCAAGAATGCACATACCATTGCTTGCATACTAAAGTGTCAGCAGGCACTTTTTGTGGCATTACACACAGTTTTGAGCATGCCCTCGGCACACTACTTGTGACTTTAGGCTTTAGGAAGTAAGTAAATAAATAAAGGTAAATTGTGTCATAAAATGATTTCTTCAAAACGTCGAATGTTATTTATTTGGCACGGACATGTGTGCATGCACTTTTTGTGGCATTACACATGTATTCTTTGAGCATGTCCATGCCAAATAAATAACGCTGTTCGTTTTCAAATAATGTTGCATTTCTCTCTATGCTGTGGTTTCTATTACACACCTGAAAGAAAGAGACAATATATGTGAAAACATCATCGCACAAATGGAATATTATTTGAAAACAAACAGCGTCCGATCAGCTGTAAAAGTATGGCATTTCTAAATTTTTGCTTTTTTTCAGTCTGATTCTCTCAGTCAGACGGTATATTTGTCTCTTATTCAGTGCACGCAAGAACATGCAGGTAGCCAGATGCTGTATGCTACAACATGCTGGCGGTGATCAACGCACATTTTAAAAAAAGAAAGAGACAAATGTATGTGACGTTTTGAAGAAATCATTTTATGACACGATTTACCTTTATTTATTTACTTACTTCCTAAAGTCACCAGTAGTGTGCAGAGGGCATGCTCAAAACTGTGTGTAATGCCACGAAAGGTGCCTGCTGACACTTTAGTGTGCAAGCAAAGGTATGTGCATTCTTGCTCCGATGTAGAAGGGAGCTGGGTTTACCTCTGTTACAGCGCGTCTATGTGAAAACAGCAGTTTCAGATGCGGGGGTGGGGTTTGTTTGGGCTCGTGAACGCGGCCGAGATAATCAAACTGACTAAAAAAAAAACAAAGCTAACCTTTACAAGTATCATAAATTACACTGGCTGTTACAGACTGAAATCAAATGTATGTTTTTATTCTAAAATAGTAAGACTAAGAGCAGTTTACTTTTCAAAACAGAGAGGTGCAGGATCGAACTCATGACCTTTCAATTCCCAGTTGGCAGCTGAGTCTATTGTACCACGGAGGAAGTCATAGCAAACAAGTGTCAATGTCGCATGTTAAGGTGGCTTTTTGTTTCTGCAGTTCTATTTTTGAATAAAAGCGCAATTGTTGTGTTAGATTTGTACCTTCTGTGAAAATATTTCTTTTGATATTTGGACTACAGGCTTCATACATTATATAGTTTATGCCTACATTTTGTCATCTACTAGTATAATATAAAAAACATTTCTGTTTTAACAATGTGTTTACACAGATTACTGTAGAAACGGAACAGACATGAAATGTGTGTGTTCCAAACAACGATCTATTATTTCCACTCTAAAACTCCATTTCACTCCCAGAAAATCAATCAAGGCATAAGCTGGGAGAAGTTTGTGCATGTTCTAAGTCGATGGGGGGATGGAATAGCCGCCTACTTGCAGCTTTTCTTTTATCAGCACATTTAGATTAACAAGAGACGCTGGCGGAAAGGTGAGAACGGTTTTAAGAAACGATTTAAGGTGGGATGGATTTACGAGTTTTTTCGTAGGCTCTGGTAATTCTAGTGTTAAAGGGTTGATAACGTGTCTGCTGGATATCATCGTCTACAACAACCAGAAAAAAGAATGTCAAGGCTGCGAGATAGCCCATCCCAGCCAGAGAAGACATACCTGCCTCTTTGAACCTGAAACCACCTACCGTCAAGGACGCTTTCAGAGGATTCTGAAGATTTTCCGCAAGTCTTGGCTGAAAGGACTGGCGGTGAAAATTCTAGGTTATTTTAATATTCTACTGCCGATACACAAAATACACACCGTGGTTGAAAAGACTGTGGGTGAGTTTGATAATACCAACTCTATTCATGATACTATAATGCAGTCATTTTATGATATGGATGAATACTCTTACTCTGTAGCCCGCCGTGTGGCAAATGAGTTTTGTAAGAGGAATCTTAATCATGAGGGTCATATGAACCTGTGGACTAAATATGACCTGGAATTTGATGATATGATAGAACTGAGTGGTAATTCTGTACCTGAAGCTGTGTGATCAATTCAGACTCCTAAATAAATGTTTTCTATAGGGTTAAGTGTTGTCAGTGTCTGTTTTATCACCGGCGATGGAGCAGGTCTTGGAAAAAACATATTATAACTCTGAGAACGGCAGGGGCTTGGGGGGTAAAGATTCCTTGAAAAGAGCTCTCTGGCATGCGGGGCACTGTATTGGGGACCAAGAGTTATCCGATTGGTTATCGGGGCAATACACCTACACGATCCATAAACCGGCCAGAATCCATTTTAAAAGGAATAAGGTGTATGTTTCCAATATAGATGGGCAATGGCAGATCGATCTGGTGGATATGACAAACCTGGCCGACTATAACCAGGGTTACAAGTATCTACTGACTTGTATAGATATTCTTTCTAAATATGCCTGGGTCAGGGTACTGAAAAACAAAACGGGTAAAGAAGTAACCAGCGCTTTTCGAGAAATTTTGGAGGAAGGTAGAGTTCCCGTCAAACTTCAGACCGATAGCGGTAAAGAGTTTCTCAATGGGGAATTTCAAAGCCTGCTCAAGAAACACAGAATTAAACATTTTACCACCATTAGTGAATTAAAGCCTTCTGTTGTGGAGAGATTTAACCGAACTCTGAAGACCAAAATGTGACTTGGTGAAATCTTATAATCTGAGTATTCACCTCGGCGGGGGCCATTTTTATACCTCGGTGATGACTCAGATTTCACCAAGTCCTGTAACCCTTGCAGATAGGACCGGGTATTCCGGGAGCTGAAATAACACCACATTTTTCAGGCTTTGGAGCTTCAGGCCGGACCCCAGAGGGTGTTACGCCAATCCCCGTCATTTCAAAGTCTGTAGCTGTCGACATGCTGGGGAGCTTTAAATGGTCCTCCTTTTGGTGCACTGACTAACAGGCTGTGTATTTATGATAAAAGGGGAGGGTGTGGCTTAAAATAAAGGAGGGTTTTCCATGGTGTCATCACTCGAATCCAGTTACATTTCAGCCCTCATAGTCTGTTACTCGAATTTGCAGAATTCAGTCCTTCAATACTAAAGCCGGCGGACAGTTTTCCTTGTTGTCCTCCGATAGCAGCCGTATTTCGCGCAACTTAGACCGAGCTTCAACTTCAAGAAACTCAGGCACCAAACATCTTTTAACCCTTATCAAATGATCATTCAAACAGATTCTGCGGAACGGACGCTTCACCGGGGTATGGGGCATAGATTCCATTTTTCTTCACAGAGTCTTTAGAACCGAAGATGATCCGCATTTTTATACAGCCCTTTCAGAAGGGGTGGATGGCAGGGTCTGGATAGAAACTTGCCTGGATTTGTCAGGACATCCTTCAAACAGCCCTTGACAGTTTGTTTAATTAAGCAGGTGGCTGTGGGAGTTCAAGCAGGGGGCAGACATCCATCAAATTCCCCTTGACAGTTTATTTAATTAAGCAGGTGGCTGTGGGTTGAGTTCAAACAGGTGACAGACATCCATCAAACTGCCCTTGACAGAAAGGAGAGCCAATCAGGTGCTGGGGGCAGGTTCAACGAGGGGGCAGACATCCATCAAAAGGCCCTTGACAGTTTCCTGAACCAATCAGGTACTGGAAGCGGGTTCAAGGAGGGTCAGACATGCATCAAGAGGCCCTTGACAGTTTCCTGAACCAATCAGGTGCCGTGGGCAGGGCTAGGTCACGTGGGGGCAACATGAGGTTTTTTTTTTTTTACAGCTATAGCCTGCTCGCCGGGGCTCAGAGACTGTCAGCTTTTTAGAGAGCCTGTCAGCTTTTTACAGACTCACGTACTCGGCTGTGTAGACAGAGAGCTGGCAACTCGTCTTTCGAGCTTGCCTGCATGTACACTTGGAGCTTCGACCCAGGGGCATTTCGTGGGTGCACGCAGAGGCTGTCTCAGCTCTCAGCTCTCACGCTTCAACTGTGTAGAGAGAGTGAAGGGACAGCTTGTCAGCGCAGAGAATGTCTGGGAGCTTGACTTAGAAAAATAAAAAACGGTTTACATGTGCTAAACTAAGGTTTAGATCTTTAAAGTCATAGATTATTTTAAATAATAGATAGATACAGGAGTTCTTACCCAAACCGTAGAGGCAGACAGCTCTGCCCCTTGAAACGCTTGTGCATGTGTCTTCGAGAGAAGTGGGCCACCAACAGGTCTGTAACAGGCCAGGGCATGCCCGTTCTAGGAGGGGGGCTGCTCTTGACAGTTTGTTTAATTAAGCAGGTGGCTGTGGGATGAGTTCAAACAGGGGTCAGATATCCATCAAAATGCCCCTGACAGTTTCCTGAACCAATCAGGTGCTGGGGGCGGGTTCAACGAGGGGGCAGACAGCCATCAAAAGGCCCTTGACAGTTTCCTGAACCAATCAGGTGCCGGGGGCGGGTTCAAGGAGGATCAGACATCCATGAAAAAGCCCTTGACAGTTTCATGAACCAATCAGGTGCTGGGGGCGGGGCTAGGTCACGTGGAGGGGCCGGGGAACTCCTGGCGTGACGTCATCAGGGGGACGACGGGGCAGGACTTCCGGTATGACGTCATCAGGGGGCTACGGGGCGGGACTTTCGGTCCAAAGGGGTGGGGCTTAAAGGTCATAAATCTTTTTGACAGAAGCCGCATGGCTAATACTACTGGGGTGGATAGGACACACCCTGCGAAAGTCTGCAAGTTATATTACCAGACAAGTACTAACATGGAATCCCCAGAGAATGCAGAAAAGAGGCTTACCAAACAACACCTGGCACTGGGATTTGGAGGTAGATATCAAGACCATGGGAATGACCTGGAACCAGCTGAAGAGAAAAACCAGGACAGAGATACTTGGCGATCTCTTGTCGGTGATAGTAGGAGGGGTAGTAGGCGAAAATGATGAAAAATGAAATAACATTATACAGTAAATATTGATTGGATATTGGAATTTTTGGAGGATGGCTTGGAGGAGTCAGTCCTTCCTGAAGACTACATCTAGAGGAGATGCCAGCTGATCCAGCACATCAAGCTCAGAATCACTGAACTGGAAAAGGAATTAGCAGGCCTGTGTTGTATAAGGAATTGACAAACCTGGCTTAAGTGTCCTTTAGAGAAATAGTGTGCATCCCTAATGTGGAGTGTAAGGAGACTCTGCACCAGACATATAGGGGAGGGTCACAGTCAAGGTGTAAGACAAAGGGTGTACAATTTTCAGGGGCATCAACCCCCAATTGAATGTGTCAACTTGTTTTCAGGTCCTTATGGAGCTTGACTGCATCTAAGATAACTCTGAGAAGGTAGGCAGGAAAGAGGATCCCTAAAGGGCCACCTCTAAACCATTCCGCAAAAAGGAAAAGGTTGTGATAATTTCAATCATTTGAGGGATTGAAACACAGGTTTCCTACGACATAGAGAGTCTTGCACAGTGTGTTGTCTTCCAGGTGCTCAAGACAGAGACCACCCTGGACAGGTTGATAGACTTTTGGCCAGAGCAAGGGTTGATCCAGTTGTCACTATCCATGTCAGTTTGTCAGTACTTTAATCCTAATTTAAAGAGTTAGGAGTAGAACTGATAAGGTAGTCTTCTGTGAAGTTCTACCAGTACCACATGCCAATCCAGGTAAGATTTAGGAGGTCAGAAGGCTTAATGAGTGGCTGAAATCTTGCTGTAGGACAGATGAATATAGGTTTATGAGGCACTGGAACAGTTCTGCTGCGATGGGTTACATCTGAACCTGAGGGGTACCAGTGTGTTGGGAAGGCTTATGAGTAGGTTAGTTTGTTTAAACTATGAAATGGGAGTGACAAGGAACTTAGGACAGTTTATACCTGTACAGGAGAAGACAAACAATGGTATCAAAACAAATATCCATAGTAACATTATTTCTAAACCCAAAGTTTAAGTGCAAATGTAAAATGAGTAACACATTAAAATAGCTTGCCTTAATCCTAGGAGAATCAAAAATAAAACAATTGAGTTGGAGTTGTATGTAGCTGAGCATAATGATAGCAGTAACAGAAACCTGCTTAAATAAAAAAGATGACTATAATATAGATTGGTATACATTTTTAAGAAGGATAGACAGAAAAGAAAAACAGGAGTATAGAGTTTATGTAAAGCTGAATTTAAATTTTAAGTCTTCTTCAGTTAGATGATGAGCCATATCTGAGTTAGGATGACTAGATTTGTCTGGAAAGTATTAAAGAAAGAGGCCTTATTTTAGGAGTGTGCTATGGACCCCCCTGTGCAAACAGTAATATTAATACATGCACAACTTTTTAGCAATATTAAAAAGGCAAGTTTACAGGGAAATTTGATAGTAATTGGGGACTTTAACTATCTTAAATACATGAATATTTACTGGACAAACTTTGTAATACTGTATGTTAAACTACCAATGTGGGATGAAGCCTGTCTAGATTTAGTATTTTTTGTAATAACAGTGTTGAGGGTGAAAAGGTAATTGAACTGATGGGGTCAAATGACCATAATATAATACAATTCTTAGTGTTTTTTAAAGCCATGGATACAGAAACTGAAACTGTTAAGATTAACTTCGAAAGGGCAAATTTTGAACAGGCAAAGTATAAAAAGGATAAACTGGGATAAGCTTTTATGTGTAAAGACAGTCAAGAAACACTGGAACAGGTTTAAAAATGTTTTACACATAACACAGGACAAGTACATTGCAAAATCTGGAATTAGTAGGAAATAAAAAAAGTCCACAGTATGTAAGGAGATAAAAAATAAGATACAAAGGATAAAACAGTTGTATAAGGTGTATAAGACTAATAACTCACATGAGAGGTTGGGCATCAAACTAAAATAGTCCAGGGTATAATGTATAGATGCATGCAGAATCAACTATAACACAGGATAAGGTGGTGGTGCCATAAACTTTATCAGAATTTAAGAGTGATGTCCATAGGGGTCAGTGCTAGGGCAGCTACTCTTTTAAATATATATACATGATTTGGATAAGAATAAATAATCAATAACAAGCTGGGTAAGTCTGCAGATGATACTAAACTAGGAGAATTGGCAGGTATTCTAGAATTCATTGAATCATTACAGTTGGATTTGAGCACCATATGGGTTTGGGCAGATTTGTGACAAATTAAATTTAATGTAAGTAAAAATAAAAGTATTATAAGTAGGAACCATAAATATTACATTTGAATACACAGTGGGGGTCTGAAAACTGAAGCACACCATATGAGAAGGATTTAGGAGTCATCGCAGACTAATCACTATCAAGTTTCAAACAGTTTTGTGAAGTTGGTATGGTAGACACTAGCGGCCTCATGTATAACATTGTGTGTAGAATTCACACTAAAAGGTAGCTTACGGACAATACTGGAAATGTGCATACACACAAAACAATCCACATGCATAAAATTGTGCTTGTGCCAAGTTCCATGCACTTCTCCTTTATAAATCCCAATGAACATACTATTTGTTGGCTTAAGCAGTGGTATAAGCAACAAAAGGAAAGTGATGGAGTGATACAGCATGTAAGACACACTCAAAAGTCAAAAAAAAAAAAAAATGAAGTGGTTAGATATCAAAGTCAATGTGAAAAGCGAGTCGCAACCCACTGTCTGTTTATTATATTTCAGACAATATTACAAAAGCTAACTCCCATTTAATGTGACTTCAGGTGCTGCTTTTCCCAGCACATCTTCAGACGCTGGCTGTTCACATACCTCTACCTTGGAATGTGCTGGGCGACCATCTGGCTATGCACTGATGGATGCTGTTCTGGAGTCACAAAATGCAATAGTGGATGCTATAAAAGATGGGGCCAATGAACTAAGGAATATAAGGGCTGTACTATGTAATATTGACCACAAATTAAATACATTGGTTAAAAAATAAATGCGGCATCTGTTTACCTGTTTTTTACATTCTGCCAATTACATTCAAATGAAGATGTAACGCTGTCCAATTTGGCTGATAACTTGGTGGGTCAGGGTCAGGTTCATCATACTGCATCTCTTCAGATACGGGCAAGCCACAATTGTGTGCTGCATTATATAGCACAGTACATGCTTGCACAATGCAATACACTTTCTGTGCACTATAGAGCAACACATTAATAGAGTGGAAATACTTTATATTTACATAAGCAAATGAATTCTCTTAGGGCACCTTTATACTGTAGTGTTGGCACCAAGCTCCACAACAGATCCATTCTCTGCTCTTTACATGGCTCTTTGAGGTAACTCAATATCTTTAAAAGAACTGCTTGCCTTTTGTCACACTAGTTGGAAAAAGCACCTGTGACTGTGCAGAGTTGTTTTTATAGGCTCTCCTGCTATAGATAATGCAATGCTAGCCCATTCTTTTGGTGATTCATCCCTGGATGTTGTAACTTGTCCAGCCTCATTACAATAGCAATGTGTGTGCAGTTGACTGCTCCGATTATATTTGGAAAACTATTGTACTTTGATGTTTCTCCACAGCGTAAGGAAATCTTATCTATCTGGACGACAAGCAGATAATGCCATTTTATACTGCTGGCATGACGTGACTCAGTGATGTTTGTGGAACACTTGATTGGTCAGCAAATTCACATTGAAAAGCTCCTGTGGCTAAAAACCCAAGAATGGGCAGAACTTGCAAAGGAGCAGGTAGAGCACAATTCCTCAAAGTCTGCCCTTGTAAATCCAGCGCCAGTTCAGCACACAACTCCAAGGAGATAGTTCTTGGAAATCAAAATCGACTTAGAAGCCAGTCATTATCATCTACAAATATGTGCTCTCTTCTAGTTCTTCCATTTGCAATGTCTTCTAATAACACCAAACCAGCTATGGTAGATGGAATAGTTTGACAATTCCGTGCACCATTATACTGTTACAAAATGATTACAATCAAGTGTTTTAAATTTGTAAATAAATAGAAAGATAGATACTTTATTAATCTCAAGGGGAAATTCACATCCAGCAGCAGTATACTGATACAAAAAAAAACAATATTAAATTAAAGAGTAATAAAAATGCACGTAAAAACAGACAATAACTTTGAATAATGTTAGCGTTTACCCCCCGCAGGTGGAATTGAAGAGTCGCATAGGGTGTGGGAGGAACGATCTCCTCAGTCTGTCAGTGGAGCAGAACAGTGACAGCTGTCTGTCACTGAAGCTACTCCTCTGCCTGGAGATGACACTGTTCAGTGGATGCAGTGGATTCTCCATGATTGACAGGAGCTTGCTTAGCGCTCGTCGCTCTGCCACAGATGTAAAACTGTCCAGCTTCATTCCTACTATAGAGCCTGCCTTCCTAACAAGTTTGTCCAGGTGTGAGGCGTCCTTCATCTTTATGCTGCCTCCCCTGCACACCACCGCATAGAAGAGGGCACTTGCCACAATCGTCTGGTAGAACATCTGCAGCATCTTATTGCAGATGTTGAAGGACGCCAACCTTCTAAGGAAGTATAGTCTGCTCTGACCTTTCTTACACAGAGCATCAGTATTGGCAGTCCAGTCCAATTTATCATCCAGCTAAACTCCCAAGTATTTATAGGTCTGCACCCTCTGCACACAGTCACCTCTGATGATCACGGGGTCCATGAGGAGCCTGGGCCTCCTAAAATCCACCACCATCCTTGGTCTTGCTGGTGTTCAGGTGTAAGTGGTTTGAGTCACACCATTTAACAAAGTCTTTGATTAGCTTCCTATACTCCTCCTCCTGCCCACTCCTGATGCAGCCCACAATAGCAGTGTCGTCAGCGAACTTTTGCACGTGGCAAAACTCCGAATCGTATTGGAAGTCTGATGTATATAGGCTGAACAGGACCGGAGAAAGTACAGTCCCCTGCAGCGCTCCTGTGTTGCTGACCACAATGTCAGACCTGTAGTTCCCAAGATGCACATACTGAGGTCTGTCTGTAAGATAGTCCACGATCCATGCCACTAGGTGTGAATCTACTCCAAACTCTGTCAGCTTGTCCCTAAGCAGCAGAGGTTGGATGGTGCTGAAGGCGCTAGAGAAGTCCAAAAACATAATTCTTACAACATCACTGCCTCTGTCCAAGTGGGAGAGGGATTGGTGTAGCATATAGATGATGGCATCCTCCGCTCCCACCTTCTCCTGGTATGCAAACTGCAGAGGATCGAGGGCGTGGTGGACCTGTGGCCTCAGGTGGTGAAGCAGCAGCCGCTCCATGGTCTACATCACATGTGACGTCAGAGCAACAGGCCGGAATTCATTCAGCTCACTAGGACGTGGTACCTTTAGGACTGGGGTGATACAAGATGTTTTCCAAAGCCTTGGGACTCTCCCCTGTTCCAGGCTCAGGTTGAAGATGCACTGTAGAGGACTCCCCAGTTCCAGCGCACAGGCCTTCAGCAGTCGTGGTGATACTCCATCTGGACCCACTGCTTTGCTGGCACGTCTCCTCAGCTCTTTGCTCACCTGCGCTGCTGTAATTGTGGGTGGGGATGTCTCTACTATGCTGGTATCAGCAGAAGGATGGTTGGAGGATGCAGTACAGTAATCCCTCGCTATATCGCGCTTCGACTTTCGCGGCTTCACTCTATCGCGGATTTTATATGAAAGCATAACTAAATATATAACGCGGATTTTTCGCTGCTTCGCGGGTTCTGCGGACAATGTGTCTTTTTACTTCCTGTATATGCTTCCTCAGTTGGTTTGCCCAGTTGATTTCATACAAGGGACGCTATTGGCGGATGGCTGAGAAGCTAACCAATCAGAGCACGCAGTTAAGTTCTCCTGACTGAGAAGCTAACCAATCAGAGCACGCAGGAGCTATGCAGTGTTAACCAGGAAGTTTCATCTCGCTCATTCAGCATCAACGTGCTTCGCTGTGTAAAGAGTTGTGCTCTTTAGTGTTTATCTTTGTGCATAGTCAAGCCCTTCATTATGGCTCCAAAACAATCTGCTACTGCTTCAGGTGCCGTGCCCAAGCGCAAGAAGAAGATGTTAACGATTGCCGAAAAGGTAAACGTTTTGGATTTGTTGAAGGCTACGATTCTTTTTATTTAAAAAGTAGGAAAGGAATATAAGATCTACGGCTGCAGCGTCCTTTTAACCAGGGTGCAAAACGAGTTGTAAGTGGATGTAATAAGGCAGTAGTCTGGATGGAATCTGCTTTAGGGATTTGGATTGAAGACTGCCAGAAGAAGAACAACGGCAGTGCTACACAATCGCCTGAAGTGGCTCCTTTACAAGGGCTGTAACGCTCTCCTTTGTTGTGCAGTAAAATTAAACTTATTGTTATCGGACAAGTCATTGTGTCATTGTTGGTGAGTAACCATAATTAATTTTCTTCTTACAGTGCTTAGTACATGTATGTACGTTTAGTGTCACTGTACACACATTTACTGTATACTATTTTTCTTGCAGTGTACGTATTTATTGCTGGTGACCTGTCTATCGTAATGGCTGTAACATATGTGATATCGGAGACACTCAATATCTTTAAAATAATATTTAGGTTTTACTGTATATAAACAGTGTGTGTTTATATAGATAATTTCAATGAATCTTACCTAATATCTAAGAGAATACAAAGGGATTATGCTGTATAACGCTGCGGGGAATATTTATAAACAGTGCGGGAGAGTTTATAAGGGCTTAAAATATATAAAAATAACCATACAAACATATGGTTTCTACTTCGCGGATTTTCACCTATCGCGGGGGGGTCTGGAACGCAACCCCCGCGATGGAGGAGGGATTACTGTACTCCGAGGTGAGAGTGGGTTAGGGTGGTCAAACCTGTTAAAGAAGTTGTTCATTTGGTTTGCTCTCTCCACGTCTCTCTGGATGGTGGCACCCCGCTTAGAGCTGCAGCCAGTGATGATCTTCATCCCATCCCACACTTCCTTCATGCTGTTATTCTGCAACTTCTGCTCCAGCTTTCTCCTGTACTGCTCCCTCTCCGCCCTGAGCTGGACTCGGAGTTCCTTCTGCACATGCTTGAGCTCATGCTGATCACCGCCTTTAAAAGCCCTTTTCTTCTGGTTCAAAAGGCCCTTGATGTCACTTGTAATCCATTGCTTGTTGTTAGCATAGCAGCGTTCTGTTCTTACTGGAACTACAATGTCCATACAGAAGTTGATGTAATCAGTTGTGCAGTCAATAGCCTCTTACAACAATAAACAACAACTCAAGCAATATACAATTAATTTTGGTGTATTTGATATGGCCTGTATCATGGATGCGAATATGAAAAAGAAAGGTAAACCACACATAAACTGTACCAATGCTTAAACGCTGGGTGCTGCCAGTTTGCAAAACCAAGCAGAAAAGTGCATACAAACAGTATGAGGCTGCTGTGAAAATGTACGTGGCTTTGTGCAATGTTTAGTTTTTATGCATCTCAAAGTGAGCATGGAAAGGGGTATAAGCAAAATTTTTGTACATAAACACCAGTTATACATAAGGATCTAGAACATTAAGTATCTTCAAAACATGACTTGATGTTATTTTGGAGGAATTAACTGGATGAGACTGGAGAGATTTGTTGGGGTGAATGGCCTGTTCTTGTCTAAATCTTTCTGATATTCTAATTTTTTAATATAGATATGCTGGAGTGTTAAGTATGTAGATTACGATTGCCCATTTATTGAGTATGATATCATTTTAATTAATCTGTTTAAAACGTATGTCATAAATTGGAATATCTGTCTCCCAAATAGAAATTTTTCTTCTTGGTTAATTATCAATTGTGGAATTCCCCTGCATGTACAAACACAAGCCTTAGACATTAGCCAAAATTTTTATAGGTATAGATAGGCTCAGGAAGTGAGTTAGTGCTGAGGGGACAATGTGCACCTCTGACTGGCTTTCAAAATAGAGGCAAGCTAGAACTGAAACTGGGAAGATAAGAAAACACAGGCTAAAGCATTTAATATTCCACAAGGTCTGAAGGTATTCCAGTGTAACCCTGTAACTATGCTGTGTGCTGTCACACTGGGCACTGGATACGCCAGGCTAACACAAGAAAAGGTCCAGAGAAGAGCAACTAGGCTGCTTCCAGGGCTATAGGGGTTGAATTATGAGAAAAGATTAAAAGAGATGAGCCTGTACAGTTTAAGCAGAAGAAGATTAAGAGGTGACATGATGGAAGTATTTAAAATTATGAAGGGATTTAGTACAGTGGATAAGGACTGTTATTTTAAAATGAGTTCATGAAGAACACAGGGACACAGTTGGATACTTGTTAAGGGTAAATTTCACACAAAAATTAGGAAGTTTTTCTTTACACAAAGAACAATAGACACTTGGAATAACCTACCAAGTAGTGTGGTAGACAGTAAGACTTTAGGGACTTTCAAAACTCGAGTTGATTTTTTTTGGAAGAAACAAGTGGATAGGACTGGCAAGCTTTGTTGGGCTGAATGGCCTGTTCTTGTCTAGATTGTTCTAATGTTCTAACACCATGGAACACTTTAAAAACTCTTAAAAGCCCACTTTTTAAATTTTGCTTTTTCACAGCTACATTTTAGTTCTACTCCGGCTTTAATTCTAAAGTAAGAGCTGCTGTTGACATAGTTGCACCTGAAAAGACAGTTAAAAAAGCTTCTAGTATTGTTATTCCATGGAAGACCCAAAGAGTGTCTGATTTAAAAAGAACATGTCATAGAGCTGAGCGTAAATGGAGGAAAACTAAACTAACTATCCATTATGAGATATTGAAGGCTAAAATAACAGAATACAATAACACTGTCCGTCTTGAGAGGCGCTGCTATTTCTCTAATATTATAAATAACAATGCTAGTAATCCCAGAGTCTTATTTTCTACAATTGATCGTCTGTTAAACCCAGGTAACACAAAGGAATGCCCCCAGAATACTTCCAGTGAAACCTGTAAGAACATTGCTGTATTTTTCAATCAAAAAATTAATGATATTAGAGATAACATAGTATATCTCCCCAACACTGCAGAACCTCCAAAGCCCCGGTACTCCATTATAAACAAATTAAATGCTTTCACCAGGATAGATTTACCTGAATTACATAGTATAATCTCTCAACTGAAACCCTCCACTTGCGTCCTTGACCCATTACCAACAAGGTTTTTCAAAGAAATATCAGGCGTGCTAATTGACAATATTCTGGACATAGTTAATTCGTCATTAGATACGGGGGTTTTTCCAGACTGTCTTAAGACTGCTGTAGTTAAACCCCTGCTCAAGAAAAATAATCTTGACCCCTCTGCCTTTGAAAATTTTAGACCCATCTCTAACCTGCCCTTCTTAAGTAAAATTCTAGAGAAGGCAGTCATTTTGCAATTAAATGACCACCTCAATAAACATGCTATTCTTGATAAATTTCAGTCAGGCTTCAGAACAAATCACAGCACAGAAACTGCACTTGTTAAAGTAGTAAATGACTTGCGGGTAAATGCAGACAGAGGCCATTTATCTGTTCTCATCCTCTTAGATCTGAGTGTTGCATTTGACACCATTGATCACAATATTCTTAGAAATCGCCTTAGTCAATGGGTGGGACTCTCTGGCAGTGTCTTAAATTGGTTTGAATCCTACCTAGCAGGTAGAAAATTCTTTGTGAGTTGTGGTAATCAAATCTCAAAGACACATGATATCCGATATGGTGTTCCACAAGGCTCTATCCTGGGTCCGCTGCTTTTCTCAATCTATATGCTTCCGTTAGGTCAGATTATCTCAGGTTACAATGTGAGTTACCACAGCTATGCTGATGACACACAGCTGTACTTATCAATAGCACCTGATGACTCCGACTCTTTCGATACACTAACACAATGTCTTACTGGTATTTCTGAATGGATGAATAGTAATTTTCTCAAACTAAATAAAGAGAAAACTGAAATTTTAGTAATTGGCAATAATGGATTCAATGAGGTTATCAGAAATAAACTTGATGCACTAGGATTAAAAGTTAAGACGGAAGAAAAAACTTAGGGGTAACCGTTGACTGTAATCTGAATTTTAAAACGCATATTCATCAGACCACTAGGACAGCATTTTTTCACTTAAGAAACATAGCAAAAGTTAGACCTCTTATATCATTGAAAGATGCTGAGAAATTAATTCACGCTTTTGTTTTCAGTAGATTAGATTACTGTAACGCACTCCTCTCAGGACTACCCAAGAAAGACATAAATCACTTGCAACGAGTGCAGAATGCAGCTGCTAGAATCCTAACTAGGAAAAGAAAATCCGAACACATTTCTCCAGTTTTGATGTCACTACACTGGTTACCTGTGTCATTCAGAATTGACTAAAATACTGCTTATGGTTTATAAAGCCTTAAATAATCTAGCTCCATCTTATATATCGGAATGCCTGACACGTTGTATTCCAAATCGTAACCTTAGATCTTCAAATGAGTGTCTCCTTATAATTCCAAAAGCTAAACTTAAAAGAAGTGGTGAGGCGGCCTTCTGCTGTTATGCACCTAAAATCTGGAATAGCCTGCCAATAGGAATTCGCCAGGCTAATACAGTAGAGCACTTTAAAATACTGCTGAAAACACATTACTTTAACATGGCCTTTTTAAATCTTCACTTTAACGTAATACTGATACTCTGTATGTTCAATTCTTCATAATAACTATTCACAGTGGCTCCAAAATCCATACTGACCCCTACTCTCTCTTCTGCTTCTTTTTCCGGTTTCTTTGTGGTGGCGGCCTGCGCCACCACCACCTACCCAAAGCATCATGATGCACCAACATTGATGGACTGAAAGCCAGAAGTCTACGTGACCATCATCATCAAGTCCTTCCATGAGTACCCTAAATACAAAGAGGACTGTTTGATTTATGTTAGGTAGATTGCCCAGAGGGGACTGGGCGGTCTCTTGGTCTGGAACCCCTACAGATTTTATTTTTTTTTCTCCAGCTTTTGGAGTTTTTTTTTTTGTTTTTTCTGTCCACCCTGGCCATCGGACCTTACTTATTCTATGTTAATTAATGTTGACTTATGTTTATTTTTTTATTGTGTCTTTTATTTTTCTATTCATTTTGTAAAGCACTTTGAGCTACATTTTTTTGTATGAAAATGTGCTATATAAATAAATGTTGATTGATTGATTGATTGATTGAGTGTTTTGGAACATTTGGAGTCCATGCCTGTCTGTGTCCAGGTTCAAGGTTCTCACCCCTCTTTGACAAACCAATGGACTGCAGTTGGGTGCAAGGAGAAAGGTACTGCTTAACTGACTGCTAACCTCTGTCTCTTCCACATAATGAGGTGGCAGTTGTGAATGGGCACAAGGTATCTGCACTTACTGATTCCGGCAGCAACATTTCTATTATTGTTTACCATTCTGCAACAGTGGGAAACCAGTTAAACCAGTCTAACCAGTAAGCATGGTGAAATTCTGTGGTACAGTTCAGCCAGTTGCATCATTACATATCAGAAGATAGCAAAAAAGATCAGGGCAGATGTCATGCACAGCCCACCTTATCTGGTGATCATCAGACGGGAATGGTCACAAAATGAAAGCAAAAAAGCATCTATCCTTCCTTCTAAGACCCTGGGCGTAGTAACTGATGGTGAAGACCCACCACAAACTGTCTCCACATCATGCTTTCAGCTGGCTTCTGAGCAAGGTCACATTGCTACTCAGTTGGACATCAATGACTCTCAGCCATCATATTCTGACGTTTCTACAAAGAAAGCAGGTGTTACGGAGTGTTGTTTCACTCCTTGTGGTCAGCACTGATCCACTCTCTGAATTACATATTCAGTTTAAGCAAACACTGTCATCATTTAAAAGGGAACAACAGAAAGATGACACCCTTAAGCGGGCTCTTAACTAGCCATAAATGTGGTAGTTCTGATTAATGGAAACCATACAAATTATCCCATACCCGAAGGGCTGCACTTTGTATTAAATAATGATATATTATTGCATAGCAAATTATGAGGGTGAGGTGAGATCATTTTTGTTATGTCCTACAGACCTACCAGCGGCTTGTTTGCGAACTGGCCTATGCCCATTACTTAGGTTCCCACTTGAAAACTGAAAAAACTTTGGGGAGTGTCAAACTCTGCTTTTATTGGCCAGGAATTAAGGAGTAGGTCTGTCACTTTGGCTGTTCTTGTCCAGAGTGTCAATTGAGACAGATTTCTAAAAAAGATCAAACTCCTCTCATTCCTGCCCCACTTACTGACATTACTTTTGATGAAAAGAGGGGTTGATATTGTCAGGCTCTTTGAACCAGGGGACAAAAATGCATGCTAGTAATGGTGGATTATACAGAAGCCATCCTACTGAGAATGGATGGTCACAATGTGGGCACAAGGTATCTGCAAGGTATCAGCAAGGATGGGCGGAATTGTGATCAACTACTCCCCCTCGTGTTGTTTGCCTATTTGGAAGTCCCAAAAATCTGCACATATTTCTCACCTTTTGGACTGTTATATAGATGTCAGCCCGGAGGAACACTGGATATATTACAAGAAGGTAAGTAGCAAAACATATTTGAACCCAGTAGTAACAACACTGAGACAGAGATATGCTGAATCTCTAGAACAGAGATTTCTTTGCATTTCACAAAAGAAATTGTTTACAGTAGGACTGTAAAATTAGCCAAAAATTAAAAGTAAATACAAATATTGAAATTAAGTACTGTATACGTTCAAACATAGTATAAATATTATGTATAAGGACAAGCTTTTCACAAAAACTGGATTCTCCATGTGTAGTGATATGATCCAGTTCAAGGCTCAATGGAGCACAGTTCAAAA
Source organism: Polypterus bichir lapradei (assembly GCA_026402145.1). Lineage (NCBI taxonomy): Eukaryota > Metazoa > Chordata > Cladistia > Polypteriformes > Polypteridae > Polypterus > Polypterus bichir. The sequence goes on from JANRMT010062813.1 coordinate 118,168,516, forward strand.
AAGCAATCTAGGTTTATTTCAATTTACTGGTGTCTTTTAGGTTTATTTTATGTTTAACTGTATACTGGGCCAGCAACACCATTAAAGCAAATTAGACATTTGGCTAGGGTGCAGATCATAATTGGTGGGGTCATATTGGGGACACAGCCACTCAGGTTAGCTACAGAACTGTCAGATGGCACACTAATAAGCTTGGCCTATGGCACAAAATAGCCTAGCGCCGGCACTGACTGTATATTTTATTAAAAGTTATATGGGGCAATATGAGACAATTGTTTATAAAGTGGATTTTAGCTTGTAAGATTTTTTAAGATTATACTGTGGTAATTCTTGCTTTAAGCAATACTCAAGCTAGCAAGATATCTTTTTTTTCCTTCCAGAATGTTGTTCTTCTGAAAGAACAGGTTGTTGGTAATGACAATATTGTACTCAGCATAATAAAAGTTTATGTACTGGACTTTGTGTAGTGCATTGGTTTTTTTCCTGTGCTTTTGCAGATAACTTTCAAGAGGTGGAGAATGCAATGGAGTCCAGGATGACACAGAAGACCCACTTACCTTTGAACTCTGCATCAACTGCTTTTGGATACACACTCACTAAAGTGGCCATCTGGCTGATTGACAGCTTTACTCCAAGGAACATCAGGCATTTTATTTCTGCATACCAGAAACTCAGTAAGATGAAAAGGAGATACTCAGTGGTACTATATAACCAACAACTAATACCACTTCCAAAACAGGCACAAGCCAATATCAATATCTTGGTCTAGTCAGGTCATGTTTATTGTCATATTTACCTGGTAATGTTATATTACTAAAATGAAGACAGCACAATGGTCAATATGCATGCATCTCTTTACTTGACACAGTATCTCCATTTTAAAAATGTGCATGCTTTACTAATGCATTGCATAAGGCAGCACCAAACATAGCATTTTGTAAAGCTGAGCAGATTTAAAAATCACTCCGCTGCCCCCCCCCAATAACCCCCAACCACAAGTAATCATAATATGAAAAGCTGGAACAAAAGAACTAGAGCAGTTCACTCTTTTTTAAATCACTAGGAGGAATTATTCTTATGAAAATCTAACAGTCATTGACTCTGTATTAACAGTTCTAACAGGTCAGGGAGAAAGCAAGTGGTTGCTCCGGCTTGGGGTACAGCAGAGGTGAAGGGAGCAGACTTTCTCTAAGCCACCCAGGTCTAAATTTGTCTCTGTCTCAGCATTGACTGGGGGGACACTTTGTATATGTGACCAGCATGCCACTGTGATCCATCAGAGAAATGGAAAGTAAAAGGATAGAGTTGGTCAAGAAATTTAGAGGTGAGGACCAGAAAGACTGCAGTTTATGGTGACGGTGGAGACTACAAAGTCTTACTGAGTTTGGAGCCTTGAATTTCTTAACTTTCACCATATTCCTCTGATCAAAGTATGATTTCATCTTTTGCTGGAGTTTGGAAACTATATTTCTCTGAGGCATCAAGGAAGTGTGAAAAGTCTGGCTCTGCAAACAATCAGAGTTGCCGGTAGTTGAGTGTTATGTTCCTCTGGAAAAGAGAGTGGAGAAGAACAGTTGAAAATGTTCAGCACTCAACCAAGTGAGCCCTAATGCTTTAAAGTCTTTTTACTTCCCCATTTGCTGGGGATGATGAAGAGCTGTCCAAATGTGATCAATGCCCCAGGTGGCTAGAAAAGAAGAGAACTCTGCTGAGATCAACTGGGGTCCATTGTCAGTGATGATAGCAGAGGGCAGACCCCATCAGGCAAACAGAGGATCCAACAAATCAGTCACTGTACATGTTGTAATAGACCTTTTAAACAGCACTTTGAACCACTTGGAGTACAGATCATAAACCACAATGAGAAAGCATTGGTGGTGTGGAACCCAACGGAACCCACACCAACTGCAGGTGCTCCTAAGGCCAGTCTGGCCATACTATATAGGTTATAGAGGGGGTGGAATGAAAGAATTAGTCTTCCCACTGACAAGGAATGCAGTACAGACATGAACAAGATTTTTAATATCCCTATTTATCCCAAAACACCACACCAGATCTTGAGCCGTGATCAAGATGCGTGATTGGAAAGAATAACTGCATGAGTTCCATGGGCCACACAAAATTTATTCCAACAGGACCATTTAGTCTGTTGAATGAAAACCCACAACTGGGAGATGACAGGGTTCAGTGGCCTGTTGAAGCTCCTGTAAGGAGACAATGGCTTGCTTTGGAGGCTGGAGCATTTCAACAAGTTCCAGTTCACTAATGACAGGCTCTTATACCACATTTTCAAGGTCAGGGATGAACTGAAATATGAAACTATACTTATGAAGTCTCCAACCAAGGTATTCACAAATGTTTCAGTCTATGGAGTGAGCAAACAAAAAATTCATCTGCTTTTATGCTTTTCTGTTACATTACCTAATCTAATTCATCACTTCATCTGACTCAATATATATAATATGAACAGCTTAATCAAATTAACGAGTGCCACCAGTGTTTTCTGATTCATTTTGACTCTCCCATTAATCTGAATATTGATCGGCAAACTCTTTTATTGATTTTAGCACCATTTGGGCTTTCCCATTAGTTTATTCTCTTTTTCTAGAGGGGTATTTGTTACTCATCTACTTCATTTGAACCTTAGCAATTATCTTGGTGGCTCCTTTAAGATGAGGCAAAAGCCTCACATGCCTAGGTTTAAAACAACATTTAGTTAACTGTTTAGTTACATTCAACTCTTATCATTATGTTTAATATTTCATTGTTATAACTTCTTATAATAATAATAATGTTTTATTTATGTAGCACCTTTCATACACTCAAGGACACTTTACAATTCAACAAAAAACACATTAACAAGACAGTAGAAGTTACATACAAGAAAACGAATAATACTCATTAAAAAGATGTGTTTTTAAGAGGAGTTTGAAATTAATTATAGATTTTTCCTCACAAAGACTGAGAAGAAGAGTATTCCAAATTTTAGGGGCCATCACACTGAAAGCTCTGCCACACATAGTTACTAACCTGTATTTACAGTGGTGTGAAAAACTATTTGCCCCCTTCCTGATTTCTTATTCTTTTGCATGTTTGTCACAAAAAATGTTTCTGATCATCAAACACATGTAACCATTAGTCAAATATAACACAATTAAACACAAAATGCAGTTTTTAAATGATGGTTTTTATTATTTAGGGAGAAAAAAAATCCAAACCTACATGGCAACTTAGTAAAAGGGCAATTCCACGGTGCGGGACGGACCGCAGAACATTGCTCCTCACCTGCTCAGTAAAGGGGCGTTCATGCCAGGGATCAAAGGGAGGATCTCTGGGCAACTTGGCTGAAAGACAGTATTCACACCGCAAATCGGAGTGCAGCATCTCCACGGCATCTTTAAAATCAACTGACTCCGCCTACTGACAGGTTGAAGCGCAGTCAGGGCTGTTCATGCTGTGCTTTCCAATATATATTGGCGTTTCTCGTGGCCGTCAACAACGAGAAAATCAGATCACACAGAATCCGAATTGGGATCTGATTGCCTTAAGCATTTCAGCTTTATTTACTTTGCCTCTCCTAAATTGCCTGAAATCGGCAGTCTACTGTTGGTGTAGATGGCTACAGAAGCACTCGGTTCAACTTATACAGCCCAAACTCCACTGTTGCAGACATGGAGAAGGTATACAAAACCGAATCTGATTCTGTGGCCAATTCAAGGCACACCTGCTATTCCAACACCTCAGCAAAAAGTTCTGCAGCCAAAGCACGTTCATTGGCTGAAGCTGCACGTGAACGCGCATCCTTCGCAATGAAAGAGTTTGCGATTAAAAGAGAACGAGCAAGAATGGAGGCAGAGAGACTTGCACTGGAGGCAGCATTATAGGCTCTTCAGTCTGAAAAAGAGGCTACTGCCGCAGTAGCTGAAGCTGAAATATTAGCAGCTGCGACAAATCAACTAAATCATGAGTTTCGCAGCCACCGAAGCTCATCTCAAGTTAACAGAATGACAGCAGAGTAACTCTTAATATTAACTCTTGATACTTTCACCTCTCAGCCTAACACACCTACACGAAAAGAAATGGAAACATCACCTACAGCACAACAGGACGTCATGATGAGTCCTTCACATATCTCGGGTGACCACCCATTTTCTACAAAGGTGCAGGCTGGAGAAAGTGAAGATGTCCAAAGAGCGTCATCACAATCGGCACATGAGGGAAGTATGGCAGAGTATTTACAGGAGCAGACGGTATAGCTCACACTTGATGCTGTCACCTCTCAGCCTAACTCACCTACTCACAAAGAAATGGAAACATCACCTGCAGCACAACAGGACGTCATGATGAAGAGTCCTTCACGCATCTCAGGTGACCACCCATTTTCTACAAAGGTGCAGGCAGGAGAAAGTGAAGATGTCTAAATAGTGTCATCACAGTCACCATGTGTCATTTACCCAAGACTGCCCCACCAAGCAGGACTGCTTGATCATCACATCAAGACCCCTCCTCTAAAGAGTAGCCCATTCACAAACTCCCTACAGACCTGTGCTGGAGTTATTGAGATAATTGGATGGAAAGCAGTTGGTTTCCAAATAGAGGCAGTGAATGGAGGAGTAAGTATAGCCCTGCCTCCACTAATTGAATGCAACGAGATTTTGAACACTCGCTCTGAAACACCCACACCAGAGGCAGCACTTCACCACCCTCGCTTGAAGTCTGTGGCAGCCCATATCCTATAATTGGACACTAATGCCCACATTCTACCGTTGCTTGGAAGAGACAACATCAGAATGCACAAATTCCGACAGCAAATTAATGGCCCTCATAATGCACCCTTTGCTCAAAAACTTGAAATAGGTTGGGTTCTTGTAGGTGAAGTTTGCCTCGGAAATGCTTACGAGCTGGCAATTTGTACTTTCAAAACAAGTGACCTGGAAAATGGGCGACCTTTACTTTTCACGCCTTGCTAAAACCACCTTTGCTTGAGAGAAAGGGTGACTTATGGCGGGGAGCCAACTCCATTGGCCCCTTTGATCAAGTCTGAGCATAATGATGTGCTGAGGACAATTTTTGACTCTATGTTGCCACGGATCAGACTGTCTGCACTTCCTGGTGGTTTCACAGAGAATGAGCTCTTTAAAAGCCAGTGGAGACAAGTGCAAGCCTTGGCAAATGAATTCTGGACACACTGGAGAGTTAAATACCTTTCCGCTTTGCAGAGCAGGCGCAAATGGACTTGCCGATCCATAAATATACAAATAGGAGACATTGGGTTGTTAAAGAATATTTCACTATCACGCAATAAATGGCCTATGGGATTTTTCACCTTGGTATTCCCTAGCATTGATGGTACAGAATAAAAAATAGAAGTTAAGGCTGCCTCTCAAGGCATCTCCAGAATCTCTATCAGGCGTATCACAAAAATCTTTTTACTGGAAAATGGATAAGTTCTAAGTTAACACAATGTTTGCCTCTATGTACTGTTTAGTGATATAATGTTATTATATCAGACGGGGAGTGTTCTGCCCCACATCTTATTAGTTGAGACTGTTATTTGTTGAACTGTGCTCCCCCTTCATCTTGTCATTTATTAACACACCAGTCAGTCACGTCCCACACTCACAGTAATAATATAAAAGTGTATGAAACTCGCATAATGCAGGTAGGTCCCATAATAAACATTTGAATACATTACACCCCATGTCTCTCACGTAGGCACCCCTTTATCTCTTGATTCAGTCATGTCCAAAACATATCCTTTGGGTATATAAACCTCTGGGTCTGGTTAGTTGGGGTACGCAGCAATTTGAACCTCTGTCTACGTGCTTCTCTTTGTTTTGATCCATCCGTGGAAATCACTCGCCTTGTGTCTTTTAAAGCTTTATTGTTTAATGTACACTGTCTGCTATGTATTGTCTTTGATTGTACACCTGTAAATGCCTGTATGTTTCTTTTGTATATATTTCAGTTTAAAATAAAGTACGTCCAGTAAAAGCCTTCAAGATAGCTTGCTCACCCCTTGTCGTTTTTTATGTGGATCTGCCGAGTTGTTTAAGCTCTCTGCAGCCGCATTGCACGGACAGTGCGGAGTGAGGCAGAAAATCACGATAAGTCCTTATATTCCGCTTAGTGCATCGAGACAGGCTTATCGAAACCTAACACTAGGCTTATTTTATTAATATACTTATTACTCTAGAAGGTTTTTTGATAGGATTTGTCCACTGTGGGATGAAGCTATGATGCATAGCCGATATACGTATAGCAGAACTTCTGCATACGTCATTGAAGTGCTGCTCATAGCCAAGTGACATGTAACTGCATATAACATAAGCAAAAGATATTACTGACAAAATTAGAATAAAACTTTATTGATTTAAATAAGAAACAACTTAAACCCCTTACAAAATGGATGTTAAAGATTTGGGGCACCACTTTGGTGACAACATATAATTAAAAAAGTTGACAATAATATAGCATACAACAAGTTGTGGAGTACATCATTTCAGACAGGACCTCAGAATTGAACTGAAGCAAGATGGCTGGTTCAGAGTTTCCATATACAGTGGGATGCAAAAGTTTGGGCAACCTTGTTAATAGTCATTATTTTCCTGTATAAATCGTTGGTTGTTACGATAAAAAATGTCAGTTAAATATATCATATAGGAGACACACACAGTGATATTTGAGAAGTGAAATGAAGTTTATTGGATTTACAGATTTACAGTCGCTGATTACTTCTAAAAACTCCTCTTGTGCTCCTCCATCTGCAAGGTTATCCCAGTTAATATTTGGATAATTAAAGTGCCCCATGACTATAATATCCCCCTGTAAACTTGCCTTTTTGATATTACTAAAAAGATGTGTGTTGAAATTATTGTCTGAATTGGGTGGTCTATAACATACTCCTAAAATAAGACCTCTTTCCCTAATATTTTCCAGGCGAAGCCACATGTCCTCACTAACATGGGGCTCATCATCCAACTGAAGAGGACTTACATTTAAACCCTGTTTGGCATAAACAGCAACGCCACCTTCTTTTCTGTTCTGTCTATCCTTCCTAAAAAATGTGTATCCCTCTATGTTACACTCATCTCCATCTTTGTTATTTAACCAGGTTTCCGTTATTGCTATAATATCATAATTATGCTCTGCTACATACAACTCCAACTCACTTACCTTATTTTTGATACTTCTAGCATTAAGGCAAGCTATTTTTAAAGTGTTAATCCTTCTACATTTACGTGTTTGCTTAGAATTTACATTACTATGCATTTTTTTTTCTACACCATTGTTTGTTCTTCCATATATAGATCTAAATCTGGCCTGTCCTAAACTCCCTACCCCCCCATTCCCTAGTTTAAACAATCCTCGACTAGCCTACACATACGCCTCCCCAATACATTGGTACCCCTCCGGTTCAGATGTAACCCGTCACGGTGGAACAGGTCCCATCTGTTCCAAAAGGAGTCCCAATGCCCCATAAACCTATACCCTTCTACCCTGAACCAAGATTTGAGCCACGCGTTAAGCCTTCTAATCTCCTCAATCTTACCTGGACTGGCGCGTGGCACAGGCAGAACTTCGGAGAAGACTACCTTGTCAGTTCTGCTCCTCAGCTTGGTACCTAACTCTTTGAATTTGGATCGCAGAACTGACAGACTTACCCTTATGTATGTCATTTGTTCCAACGTGGACAATGACAACTGGATCCACCCCCGCTCTGGCCAAGAGCCTATCCACCCTTCCAGGGAGGTCTCCCACCTGTGCTCCCGGAAGGCAACACACCGTGCGAGACTCTCTCTCTCTGGAGCACACCTGCGCTTCAATCCCCCTAATGATTGAGTCCCCAACTATCACTACCTCTCTCTTTCTGGGAACTGGTTTTGAGGTGGCCCGTTGGGGCTCCTCAACCCTGCCTACCACCTCAGAATTATCAGAGTCACCGTCCAGCTCCGCAAGGACATGATAACGGTTAGACACTTCTAATTCTGGGGTTGATGCCCCCGGACAGTGTGCACCCTTTACCTTACGCCTTGTGACCGTGACCCACCTATTCCTACCTGTCTGGTCTGGAATCTCCTCCCGTGCCACCTTAGGGGTGCACACTATCTCTCTAAAGGACACCTGGGCCAAGTCCGCCAATTCTCTATTACAACGCAGGTCAGCCAACTCCTCCTCCAGTTCAGCGACCCTGAGCTCGAGGTGATGGATCAGCTGGCATCTCTTGCAGATGTAGCCCTCATAGACAACTGGCTCTTCCAAACCATCATCTAAAACGTCCAACATCCAACAGGATTATTAAAATTTGACTTGGGATTACTAAACTGCCTTAACTTTTTTTTTTTTTTCTTAAAATTAAATTTCTTCTTCTTTCAGCTGCTCCTTAACTTAAATGGTAACACTAAGATCTGCTACAGATATTTTACACCTTATCTCCTTAAGCTCCTGTACTGTTGTCCCTCTCAGCTGCCTGCTATTTGTCAATGAGGTTAACTTACTTTTCTCTGCCTCTTCTCCTGACTTTGCGCTCCTCTTACTGATAAGCTCTCCACTCGCACTGTTTGTATTCCCCCGTATTAATGAACCAATATGCTGTCGCCCACTTAACTGTTCTACCTCTGGACCGCTAAGGGCTGTTTAATCTAAAATAAACAAATAAATAAAACTTTACTACCTTATTTGCACCTACTGCTCCTTGTGCCTGATCGGCGTCAACGCTGGCCGTTTACCTGCGCACTGCAGAGCTTCTACCTTTTACTGTTTTGAAGTCAGCCGCGGCCTTTTTTTTCTTTTCCTTTAAACTAAGGAATCGCTGTTACGACGACGCGGTTATTTATTTACAAATGCCGATATCAGTTACTGCTGCTTTCTACCCTGCCGCCTCGATGCTAATTCAAATACAGATAACAAGACAGGTACAAGTACAAATAACTTTTCCAAGCGCACTTCCAAACACCCTGCTACTTTTGCTCTTGTGCGGGCGAAAAAAAAGCAAAAAAAAACCCTTCTAAAGGGAAAAAAGCTTTAAAAATTCCCACACGGCTCCTTAGCGGCAACCAAAACCCAAGTTTTTAAGAGCAAAATGTATTTTTTTTATTTAAATCTCACACCACAGAACAAACCAACAACTCTCAACAGACTCTATCGTTTGCAAAGCACACGTCAGCACAAAGCACATTTATCAAACATCAAAGCGCGCAAATCGATCCCGTAGGATCCGCATAGCGGCTTTCTGTCACATGTACAGTAGATAGTAAACAGAGACTCTGACGTCACAAATTAACTTTTATCACACTGCGCCCCCAGACTTTTTGCTGGTACTGCAACTTACGCACATGTTGCGTTAATTTCTGAGGGCCAGCTCAGAGGACGCTTCAAATGAACGCTGGGAACATGTGACAGCTATGATACGTGCAGGAGGCAGCTGCACACTGCTAGTTCATTTCAAGCTGAAATGTTAAAAAGTTCCCATCGTGCTGGCATTTTTTCACTCTAGATGGCCTGCTGCATTCGTCTTTTAATGACGATTTGAAATACACGGTGTGCTGTCAAGTTCAATCTCTCAAACGTCACTTTTCAGGCCATGCCGGTGGAATGCAAGCCAGCATCCCAGGGGAGACGCGCTGCAAATGCTCCTAATGTCTAAATTCACTCTGCGCTTCAACTTGTGGATATTTGATTCCAATTCTTCATTTCATCTTCTGTATTTTTAATGTCACTTTCGGTCCTGCCCTTGTCTTCATTCCACGCTCTCAGCTTGTAGCCTTCGTTTCATGCCTTCACTTTTTTCTTCAGTTTACGCACCCCCTCCTAATCTTCCCGTCACTCTCTGAATTTTAAATCTTTTTCAGGCTGTCAGTTTCTTGCTCTTTCCTGACACTTATGTTTTCATTCATCAATTTGCTTCTTCAATTGGCCCACTCCATTTTCTCTTTTCTGTTCACACTCTTTACTTTATTCTGAGACCACTATCAGAAACGTGTCTCTTTCGTCTATCTTATCCTCGATCTCACATGAACTTGGTGTCATTCGCATTCCCCTTCTTTTTTCTTGCTCTTTCGCTCGCGTCACCTACACCTTCATCGTTACCATTAGGCCCCCAAAGTGTCATGTTTTTGGAATATTGAGTAATCCTGACACGTGGGAGCGGGCAGCCTCCCAGTCAACTACTGCTTTGCTATTCAGCTGGAAGTTGCAGCGCAATGCACTTAGCAGACAATTCTTCAGATCAGTACCCTTACAGGTGCAACGAAGGCCATTCTTTCCACTAGAGAGTAACACAGATTGAATTACTTGAACGATTCTCACCATCAGCGTCATCTGCCAGGTGGCTAAAACGTGCTGTGTCATTGTGCTTATACGTGAATCGATAGCTGGTAAAGGAATAAAGACGAGAAGGAAAAAATAAGTAAATAAATAAAAAACAACAACTCCGGGTAAATGTGTGTCTTTATTTCAGCATCCCCTTCACAAACGTGATTTGTGGGCTGGGACTGCAAGCCAGCACTTTGGTCCTGTACCTCCGGCAGCCTACGCAATAACAGGCAATTCCCTATTCACTGTACCCTTTGGCCATTCACGCTTACGGTAGAAGAGACAGGCTCAGGCTGGCACATGCCCACTGACTTTTTTTGTGTAATTTACGCAAGGACCTTTACGCAAATTCTTCATGAATACCGACCAGCATAGGAATTGGTGTAGGCAAAGGCGCCTTGCGTAAGCCCGTGTAGAGTTTGGGGCAGCCCTGTTGGCGCCTCTGGGGATGCTGCAGCAGGAGCTGCTGAGCCCTTATGGGCAGTTCTTTCACCACACCCGTAAGTAATCAAGATCCTGGAGCACGTCCGGGTGCCTTATAAAATGAGCCAGCAGCCACTGCTCAGAAGCTTGAGTCGGGAGGAGGAGGATGAAGCTTGACCGGAGTAGTGCATAGGAGAAGTGAAAAAGAAAAGGAAGACTTTTGTTGGTGCTGTGCTTGTGCTTGTGATTTGGACTGTGTTGTGACTGTGGGAAACGGGGAAGGCATTTCCCATGAGGAAAAAAAGAAAAATAAAACGTGTGCCTTGAACTTGTGTTCCACACTTCTCTGTGTCGGGTTCAGTTGGCAGTGCTAGCCTGGGTGGTCCACACTATTCGTGTAACTTTTGCAAAAACATCATTCATTCATGTTATGATGGTTTCCAGATTGAATCAACATGTACCTAAACATCTTGCCACCATGCAAAACTACATACAAGTTAGCGTCTAGGCAGGTCACGTACACTTCAACAACACATGAATGAAGTTAAATAGAAATAAAAAAAGATTTTAATGAGATTATATACTTTGTCAATGTGGGCAGCCATACACAGGAATTCCAGATCACATTCCTGTGTGCTAAATTAACTGACGTGGAGGACAGGGATTGAGAAACCAATATTAGTAATATAGGTATTGAAGATAATGCAGAGTGGTCCAATTCCAAGAAATTTTTGGATAAGTTCTAAATATTGACAAAATTTCCCATTTTTAGTTAGTGCACTATAGATTTCCCTTACAACTTAAACTTATTTAGTTCTTATGAATTGAACGGGTTCTAAATTAGATTAGACAATATTGGCCTTACTTTCCTTAAATTGGCCCTGTCAGCAGTATGCTCTTCTGCCATTAACCCTCCTTGACAAGTTCATTTATATACTTGCTAAGCCTCTTGCTGGAAAAACCCTAATTCTCCTACATTTGAGTTACAGATGTCCTTATTTTAAAACTTTATACTTCTTGAGCTCTGAGCTAAAAATTAAAAGGTCTAATGTTCTGCCTTTAATGTTGAAAAAAGAATGTACAGTATGTTCATTGGCTTATTGGTAGCAGGATGTGCAGTGGTCAGTGACCTTAATGGGTCATTTTCCTTGCAGGATCGTTCTCTCTGAATTCTTTTGTTTACCCTCAGTGGTTGGCCCTGCCCTGTCCTCTCTTGCATTTGCTCAGAGTCATAATTTTTACTAAGAGTTTACTAATAATAACCCTACTAATAATAACCTTTGAATACATCTTACACTGTGACACTTCTCTGGATGTTCTCTAACATTGTATGCCCTTACAATATCTACTGTTTTGTATGGAACCTCTTGAGTATGTTAGAACATAGGTGTAACATTTTCTGCCCTGGCCACTCAATATTTTAATTATTTAGTTTAAATTATTTTAATGAAATAATGTATTCAGAAAGAAAATTAAAAAGAACACAATATGAAAATTCACAGATAGGAAATAATTATGTTCCAAATCTCAAAATACAACAAATTAAACTTGAAATTCTTTATACAAAATTCAAAAAGAAAATCAAGGAGTAAAACTACTGAAACAAAAGCACAAACATACTAAATGGCAATATCCACAAATTTAAATATAAAGAATACAAATATACAAAGTCAAAGATCAAACCATGCATTATCGAAGATCAAAATGGGAAAATAAATTTAAGCTTTACAGAAGAGGTGAGTGTTAAAGGAGGCTAAAAAACTCTGTGCCATAAAGCGAGTAAATCCCACAGCAAAGTGTCTGTGGCATCAAATGTCCTAAATAAGACTCTCGGGTAATTGCTGGTTCAATTAAGGCAATATGTGACAGCCATAAATGACTAAGGTAAAGTACTGATAACAAGGAGACAACACAAGACAAAACATTGTCACGCACGCGCGAGTAGGAGATCGCGGACGGATCTACACACACCTGAAAAGGTATTC